>MU404144.1:51269-172543 GCA_022695795.1 Biscogniauxia marginata | reverse complement strand
TTTTATTATTTTTATTATTTTTATTATTTTTATTATTTTTATTATTTTTATTATTTTTATTATTTTTATTATTTTTATTATTTTTATTATTTTTAATGTAATTATTTTATTTTATATTATTATTATAAAGGGTTTTATTAAATAATTTTTATTTTAAAAATAAAAACTTGATATTTTTCTTATTTTTATTTATTTTAATGCACGACTTTATATAAAAAAGGTATTTATTAATAAGTATCTTACTTGGCAAATCTAGCTACCAAAACCCCAAAACCCCAAGTGGCCAAATCGCAATTTGCCAAATCGCGATTTGGCCAATTCAGGTTTTGGGGTTTTGGCGGATACGCTCTAATGGAGCACCGTATGTTACCTCTACGATGGTTTCTTAGATATTGTGTCCTCGGATCCCACACAGAGAGAAAAGGCATCGATCATAATTCAGTACATACCCTTCAGATCTGATAAGAAAGAAATATGGGAACTATTTTTCAGCTGCTAAACACTAGCCGATAGTGGCGTCACAGTGCAAACACTACAGTACGCGAATCAAAGACTGCAGGCTACTCGCCTTCTGGAAGCATGAAAGAGTTTTCTAGCATGCAACATAAGATAATACGTAAATTCTTGCAGTCGAATCAGGTAGGGTTACTGCAGTGAGGGTTGCACTGCCTACCTACTGGGCAACGTGACCAAGCTAGTGCTGTAGGCGTGCTCAGCCGTAAGCATGACAATACAGTTTCTCCAATGGAAAACCTCATATTCCAATCATTTCATGTGCCGAACGAACTGTCTGTTCTCTTGTGTCACACCGTGCCGCAGACCGGACTTGGAGGCGTAGCTAATCTAAAAAAGTTGGTGTGAATAGAATCCAGAGAAGTTTTGATGTAAGGTTACTATGTCAACTCGTAGCCTAGAGATGTGAGTGTGACGAATTTTAAAGCACCTCGGGCTTGGCTATGGGATTTTTGATAAACGTAGCAGTAAAACGACTTAACAAATATTTGTTGACTATATTCACAGCGGATCAATGTATAAAGTATGTTAGTTTGCGTTCGAATGCTGGTGGAGATCAGGGGAAGATGAAGATGTCTCTAAGAACTAGGCAGTTTTGATCATACAGGAACGTTGAATTGTTATATATCTCACTAGTTATTATTGACCCGAGATGTGCAGCACGTCTTGACTAAGATAAGTCCCAGCTGACGTAGTTGTAGTGCTTTCAATTGGCCAGACCAGTGTCAGACCGCCATAACATACCTCGGTGCTGTAAACTAGCAGGCTCATATAAAGCACGACTGGTTACTTAAATCCCAGCCCCATGGTAGAGTTGTACTCTAAATCAATGTGATAGCTTATCCAGTTTATCTAAATGCTTTCCCTGAAGATCACTAGGCTTTGGACCCTCGGAAGCTTGGCCTTCCAGTGGGTGATCGCTGGTCAAAGGCTCGAGGAACCCCAACCAACTGCGGAGTGTAGTATTGATTATTTTTCTAGAATCTCACCAGTTGGCATTGAAATCGAGCGTGTGCAAAATGTTACTGCTGGGTTCTTCGTGGAAACCGGAAACTTGGGTTATCCATCAATCCCTTTGGGGTTACCAGCACTATGCGCCGTCATCGTCAGCAACACAACATCAAATTACCGTTTCGGTATGTTCTTGCCGGCTACTTGGAATTCCAAGTTCCTCGTCATCGGGTCTTATTCGTTCCTGGGAGGTATCAATTGGCTCGACATGGGAAGTGGCGTGAAATACGGCATGGCAACTTTGTCTACAGACACGGGTCATAATTCAGGAGTAGCAGATATTACATGGGCGAATACCACCGAGAAAAGGGTCAATTGGGCATACCAAGCATTGGAAGGGTCAATCATCCTTGGGAAAATACTCATACAAACCTATTATGACAACAAGCCTATTGCATACTCGTATTTTAGTGGTTGTTCAACTGGGGGAAGACAAGGACGTGAGCATTCCTCAGTATTTCCCCTTTATTCTCACTTGCACTTTGTACACTAGAGTCGACTTTCTTGGTTCTAGCCACTTACAAGACTCCCGTTTCCAATTCATGCTTCCGAACTTCCTGAAATTCTACGGCATGAATCATAGGGGGGCTGACTTTATTCGTTTTAGTGAAGCAGATACAACGTGACCCAAATATCTTCGATGGTGCCCTGATTGGAGCCCCAGCCTGGGATACCAAACATCTAATGCCATGGTTATCCCAACTCGCGACGTGGAATCTTCCTGAAGATATACCTCACAGTATTAATAATTCAAATCTCTTTGCACGTCTCCAGTCGGAGGTTATAAAGCAATGTGACCATCTCGATGGTGTCACCGACAACATAGTCAGTTCTCCCATTGCTTGCAGGGATATTTTCGATATCACGCAAATCCGTTGTGATGTCACCGCAGATCAGGCCCCGTGCTGGACGCAAGCTCAGATTAACACGGCATTAAAAATGTATAACGACTATACCGTGGATAATGGGAAGCTTGTTTACAAGGGGGCAACCTATAGTTCTGAGGTGGAATGGTCGACCTATCTCTTGCCGGCCGACCCCAACAATTTGGCAAACAACGTCAGGAGAAACTTTGATGCTCAATACGAGCGTTACTTCATGGGTTATGGGCCAGATTGGCAGATTGGTTCATTCAATGATACTACGGTTACTGACTCCGAGCTTCGTGATGAAAGCTCGGTGCAAGCCACAGCCGATCAGTATGATCTCGGAACGTTTAAAAGCAAAGGGAAAATCATTATGTATGGTGGTTTAGCTGACGCAGTAGTTCCCGTGCAGCACACAACGCTATATTATGAAAGGACGGTCGAAGCCATGGGGAATATCGATGATTTCTTCCGCTATTTTCAGATCCCGGGCATGGGCCATTGCTCGGGCAGCCTCGACAATGTGAAAGCCCCCTGGATGATGGGTGGAGCCGGCCAAGCTATACAAAGGCCTCCTTATAATTCTGCATGGTCTGTTCCACTTGGCTATAACGATACCCAACACGATGCACTGCTAGCTTTAATGGACTGGGTGGAAAATGGCAACCCGGTGGTTGAAATAATTGCGTCCGAGTTCAATTACACGGATAATACGAGGCAGAACCTCATCCTCTATAGACAGCGCCCACTTTGCATGTATCCTCAAACATCAAAATGGGATGGCGAAGGAGACCAAAACAATGCTTCAAGCTGGAGCTGCGGTTGAGCACATAATTGCCCCATAGGCTTCATCACGGAAAGCTATCGGGGGTATAGATATCTACAACTAGGATTCCCAACAGGGGTTTGCGAAGAGCTCTTTAAAGTGTAGTTATCAGTACCACTGTATACGTAAGCCGGTTTATCATGAACGCCGGCTAGAGTCTCTATACATATTTAATAGAGACGGCATCAATCCCAACTAACAATGATTCCTTAGAATTAACTTTAACTGTTTTAATTGTTGTAAGATATCGTCCCCCTTATAAACTTGCCAGACAAGCAAAACACACGCAATAAAAACAATGCATTTGTCATTACTTGTTTTTATGGAATATATCACTCTCTATCGGAAATGCGTTCAAGTCGGAAGTGAGTCAAACTAAGGAATGAGGACTAGATGGCTTCATATACCCGGCTGTATTGACAATATGAACAAGATGGGTATAGTGATTACGTTATCTTACACCTAGTTAACATGAAGTAAATATTTTGTCCATACCTAGGTAGGTAATCAGTCTTGATTATATAACCAGTACACAAGTATGTAAGAGTATCTTGAAAACCTAGAACCTCTGGCTCTTAGGGTTACATATCTAGGTGTTTGAAGAACGGGGAAGGGCACAAACATCGTTAATAGGCTTATTGCGATACGCATTATCTCATGAACAATAATTAAAACCTTATCTCTTTTAATTTTGCCCCTCATCGGGTTAATTTGGCTTTTGAGTTTCTCATGATTTCTTGTTACCGCTAATTCGTTGAGGCTACTGCGATGACCATCTTCTCAAATTATTGATTCTGTCTAGACTTTTAGGCTCAAAGGATAGAGGACGATCAATTAGATCCAAGTCAACCCCCAGACAAGAATATTCTTTTTTTTCTGTCTCAAAAGGAAATAACTTCAACCGTTTATTATTTGAGGTTTACTACTCCGTCCTAGTCTTCACTTCGAAGTTTAAGTCCACAGCACGGCGCCACCGGATACTTCATGGGGACCTCGTCCGGAGAAATTAGTTGTAATAATTTCCAACCATCTTCGGTCTTATATTCTTTACGAAAATAGTCAGACTGCCAATTTTCCCAATTTCTTTTTCTTTAATATTGTCAGCGAGCTGAACTTACAGATCACGTGATGACCAGGAGGATTGTGCGTATTGGTGATCCTCGGTATGCAAAGCCTCTCTAAACGGCGACCACCGTTATCATTCCCGAAGTTTAGTTTCCTCCACCGTTCCTGGCCCAATCACCAAACCCAGATACAATCCACCGTGCACATCACAACTTCGCAGAAAAGATTAGACCTCGGCGATGCGTACCACGGCAATGAGAATGAGCTCCTCTCTGTGACGACGACCGGACTGCGTGCGTATTCGAGTATCCGACTACATGGGAAAGCGAGGAAGGCCTCGCACCCCGTACGAGCTAATATGTCGTCTACGGCCACGCAGGTCAACGACGGCCGCCTCACGTTCCAAGAGGCGATGAGCTTGACCCCGTTACAAGAGAAGGTCGATGCCGACGGGAAGGTCATCAAACGGTACATGAGCTGCCGTAGTGCGTGGGTTCCAGGTAGCGACTTACCGTTCGCCAAGGCCCCGTTCACCGTGTCGGCGGCGTACGGTGGGCACGTGTATAGTCAAGCTGGGATGGCGGCCTCGAGGGCCTTTTCGGAAATGCGAGCTGCTGCAAAGGACGACCGTGCAGATAAGAAGTTCGGCATTCACGTGAGTGATTTCGATTGCGCGCGCCGGCTGATGACAATTAGTTACCACGAGGTTGTGTCGCCGGCAAGTCCTGTTATCTGTAGACGAGCTTGGACACTACTACTACCTACTACTATTACTATTATTGTTATCATCATACGGCGCCCATGTCCGTAGGTGCATGATTGATAAGAGACTAAATCAATCACAGACGATCCATGGCTTCTTCTCCGAAGCGGGCCTGCCAGATCGGCCCTTCATCTACGATGTCGCGACCGTCGCCGCCAACCCCTCCTTCATCAACCTGCTCGTCACGGCGCGGCAGCCCACGTGCCCCAGCACCAGCCCGGACCGGGATCACTACCCCGCCGCGGACGCCTCCCTCCCGCTCGGCCCCGTACGCTTCACCGCCCTAATCTCCCTCCGCCCCGCGGGTCTTTCACAGCTCTCGGTGTCCGAACCCCCGCCGCAGGCGCGCTTTGCCTCGATCCTGGGCTCGCGCCCGCCGTCGGCCTGGGCCCCGGCGCCGCTGGTCGACATCGCGAGCGTGGTCGCCGCGCTGCCCCACGAGACCCGCACCACGTTCCCCGGGCTGGAGCTGCGCAAGGTCGACCTCGCGGCCTTCAACGCGGGGAAGCCGCTGCACGAGCGGCGCGAGCTAGTCCTGTACCGGCTGCTGGCGCCGCTGTCCACCGACGACGCCGCCGCCGCCGCCGCCGACGCGCACGTCATGGCGCACGCGTTCGAGGCGGACCGCAACGGGCTGTTGATGGCGGGGAACCACGCCGGGTTCGGGTTCAACTTCGGGCGCGCGGCGAGTCTGAGCTACTCATTCGTTGTGCACGTGAACCCGAAGGACGCGGTCATGCGGTACTCGGACGACCGGGACGACCGGGAGGCCTGGTGGGTCCAGGAGGCGTGCTTCCCGCGCGTCGAGGCCGGCCGCGGCGTCGTCATGAGCAAGATCTGGAGCCCGCGCGGCGTGCACGTGGCTACGGAATACCAGGACGGGCTCATCCGGCGGAATTGGAAGCCAGGGGAGAGGGAGGGGAAGCTTTAATTGGGGTGGGCTAGAAAGGGACTGTTTGGGTGGGAGATAATCTTGTTCCACGTGTAGGAAGGATTTGGGAAGGATTCATATGCGTATAGGGACACTTACTGAATTCTAGAATTTGATGTTGCTGTGGATTGAAGAGCTATAGAGTGCAGTTGGCTTTAGTTACAGACCAAAGACTAGTCTGACCCATCAAGAAGTTGTGATCCCGCACATAGCGGATGGCATTAACGGTTGTGACAATAGAAGGACGATACACGCCGATATGGGCGGTTGCTGATGCTGGAGCTAATCTATTTAATTATCGCAATTTTAGAATAATACTATATGAATATCTGGCCCACATGCTCTACGTATCTTGTATCTACGTAAATGTTTAGTTACTAAGACTTTGGGCAGATTTAAGCTAGGATTCGATGAGACCGTTACCACCCACAGTCTGAGTCGCCTTCTCTCTACTCTCAGCCTCCTTCTTCTCAATACTCTTCTTTAGTTTGTCTATACGTTCTCCTCTCCATTTAGGCCCGTATTTTGACACAACCCAGAGCGAAGGGGAAAAGATGGCGATGAGCAGGGCGATAAAGGTAAATGCCCAGCCCCGCCCCATCGCTTGGATCATATCCTCGATGACTGCGGTTGATACAGCGCCAGCCATGCATCGGCAGAGATTGTTCGCTGCTGTAGCCGTTGCAGGACCTTCGGGGTAGAGATCGACGATAAGTAGGTTTATGATCTGGAAAGGGCCCGTGATGCACATGCCGATGAAGAACGTCAGCACCAGGGGTACCGCAACGTGGGTCTCCATTTGAAGCGACCAGCCGTACCCGATGTACGCGGCGACGCCTATAATGACTAGCGGAGCGACGAGCTGTATGCGACACTTCTCGATGGGGAAATTCCTCATTTCGTTCCCACGCTTGCGGTCGATCTTGATGCCAAGCTTCTTAGCAATGCGCCGGTAGTTCCAATCCGCGATGAAGCCGTTGCAAACTGAGGCGATCGTGCAGGCCCCACCAAGGGGAAGATAGCAAAGTCCAAGCTGTAGTTGGTTGAAATGGTAGATTTCTGAGAAGTGGGAAGAAAGCGTGGAGGTGAGGAGCATGAAACCAAGGTACAGAGTTGCGTTATACAAGAGTACCATAGCCATGTCTTTGTGGCGGAGAACTTTGAGCGTGTTGAGCGGATTCGGGATGGGAACTTTGTGCCTCACAGGGGCGGCCGAGCGATCTCTGGCTTGGCGGCGGAAGCGAATGTAGTCTATCAAGGTCATGTTCCATACCGGAGGCGGAATAGATCCATTTCCTACCACCTTACGTCCTGTTTCGGGAACAGTCAGGATGTAAGGAATGAGCCAGACAACTGTAAGAATACACAAGAACCAGAATATCGACGACCATCCGAGATAATTAGATAGCAGGCCACCTATTACAGGTCCCACTGCAGGACCAACAGTCTGTTAAGAATAAAAGTCAGTAATACCTTTTTTACGACATAATATAGGGGTCGCCCATATTGTATCTTGGAAGCTAATATGCTCATTAACCGACCCACTCGAATGGAAATTTTCATTCTTGTTAACAAAGGGGTAATATAAAGATAAATAATGAAAATACCTACGATGCCTGTCCCGACTATACCCATATATGTCCCTCTCTCTGAAGACGGGGCGATATCCGCAACCACGGCATAGACTAGAGCTATGGTGCCGCTGCTACCGCTACTCTGTAACATGCGTAGCACAAGAAGGGCAGCGTAGTTTCGCTGAAGGGCCAATCCGACGTTGGCACCCAAATAAATTATGAAGGAAATGATGAACGCCGGTCGCCGTCCAGCAATATCACCGAAGTCACCAAATATGGTAGGCGCCAGAGCTTGGAAGATCTGATAGGTCGTCAACGTCAAGTTTATCTGCCCTATGCTGACCCCCAAGTCCTGCGCTATCGCCGGGAGAGCCGGGAAGTATATGTTGGCAGTGATCGGGGAGATGAAGGCCGAGACGGTGTTCATGGCAATAATCCACCATTTCAAAGAGGGCGAGAAGGCGCTATATGGCGGACCGCTAGAGACACGCGAGAGCGTTTCCAAGTCCCGCGTCTGGTTGTTGACGCTAACCCCATCTCGCGAATCGTGGTCGGACTCGTGATCAAACTCATGATCAGAGCCATCCGAGTGGCATTGTTCTACGACTGGCGAATACGGCTCTGAGGTTATCTCTTTGTCTTCATACGTATGGTTCTGTTCGGAACGTGGAGACGAAGAAGTGCCTTCATCAACGCCGGCCGCAATGCTCCGTTCCTGTATACTCTCACCCATTGGTACTAGGTCGAGAGTAGTAGCGTATGGGTGCAAAAAATGAGAACTGGGTTCGAAGCAGCAGTTGGAGACAGGTGCGATCCATGTTTATAGGGGAACTCGCAAAGGCGGGTATAAGTGTGCCGAGATAGTCGGTAACCGGCATTATTTCCGCACCCGCAAGACCAACGGTGAACGGCAATAGTATCAAAGATTGTATGGGCTCGGCCGAGCATAGGCTTGTGTAGTTCGGATCCCGCCCATGTCGGAAGGCCAGGGCGAAGTTTCATGGATCGGAAGCGATATCGGATAACTATGCTAAGCTTTTCGAGCCGCGAGAGGGCTTATACGTCTACACTTTTGTGGAGATGCGTGCGTTGGTTGAGGATGCCGGCATCTCGCTAGCGGTTACGTGCAATATACCGTCGTAATTATACCTACTCAGGATTGCCGCTGCGGGTCTATAGGCTAGGATAGTTGGGCAAATCATCGCACCCGTAAATGTAATGGCCTCTTCCGCTGTCCATTGACATTGCAATGGTTTGTTCCGATACCTACGTATATTTACCTAACTACCTACGATAAGTAGGTATATATAGGTAGGCTTGGTAGGCTTCTTCCACGGCCTGCTCAAGAGGTATCGGGCCTTTTCATTCATCGTAATGCTGATGACGTATCACATCGATTTAATCTCGTCGTGTTTCCATGGTATTGGAATATCCGAGACCACTTAAAAAGGATTACTCACCGCGAGTTCTCATACGCAGGCGATCAACTAGTGAATCTGTGAAGTTTTTGTCCGAGAATGCTCAAGAGGACCCATTTTGAGATACTTCGATTAATAAGTATGGAATCTATGATGAGGTAATTCAACCTAAGTAGCCACACAAGGCCCAGCCACATCTCCCCATCAGCCACAGGTAGATCGGCGTGTCGGTTTACCTACCTCTGATTATTCGTCGCGCTGTTCAATGAGGAAGTACGGTTTAGGTAGCACATACAACATTGAATTGGACAGGTCATTACTCTACCCTTCGTTCTCCTTTTACTTCCAGCAACTGTACATAGCAAAAAGAAGCATATCGAGATGATAATCAACTTCCCAATTTCAGCATGACCGAAATTACTCCCGTGTTCAATAGCTTTCTCAAGCAACATGAAGCTCCTACGACTAAACGGAGCTTCAGTGTGGCCAACCTTGACAACTTCTTAAAGGAGGCTTACAGGATAGTCAGTCTACCAAATAGGGATCCTTTTCTACCAACCAGGCGACTGACTTGAATCACTAGAACTCGCACATCACCTCACTCCACGCGGATCTTAGGAACATTCGACAATCCTACCTTTCGACAGCCCAGCCTCGAAAGACCCTGATCCGGTCAGCGCAGAATGGCCGACAGTCGCGACCACTATCAGACCGAGACCGCGAAGAAATCGACGCTAATGCGAAGAAGATGCTACGGGAACTCAACGCGAGTATACGTGGGCTTGCTGATGTCGAGCAAGCACGAGCTGAGATCGAGGCTAGGCTGATTCAAAAGAAATTCGTGCGCGGCCTGGGCGCCCTAGGAGCATGGGCAGCGGGTGGTACTCCTACGAACAAGTCGGCCGAACACACTGAAGCCGAAGAGCGGGCAAGCACACTCAGCGCGCACCGGGACAGCGTGTTATGGCTGTTACGACACCGACTACAAGAATGCGTCAAGACACAGCAAGGCATGATGGAGATACGCATAATGCGGGAGATGGAAAAAAGCAGGAGTGTCTTGGCGAAGTCGCGAGCTCAGGTTGTTTCTTCGCTCAGTCCTTCAGGGGGGCTATCTGAGCCTCTAAATATACTTGATTCGCAGAGCAGAACAACCCAAAATCTGCCCCCCGGAGAGACGCCATCGTTCGATCTGACAAGCGACTTGACGGCGGAACAGATTCAGATGTTTGAGAAGGATAATCAGGATATGCTCAAACACTACGAGAGCACGTTAGACCAAGTTCGGTGGGTGTGCTCCTCAGACCACATGCAGCCGATCACCATCTTGCTGATAAAAGAAACAGGACGGCAGAGAAGTCGCTAATTGAGATCTCGGAACTTCAAACTCAACTGATCGATACACTGACAACACAGTCGGCGGGCATCGAGCAGCTCGTGACCGACTCGGAAAACACGACCGAGAACGTGGGTGGCGGAAATAGACAACTCAAACAAGCGACCCAAAAGGCCAGTCCGGCCAAGTATACATTCTTCGCGACGTGTGGGCTGTGCGCATTCTTGATCGCGTGGGATCTTGTAATATAGCGAAATGGCGATAATATTATCTGTAAACACGATTAGTAGCATGCAGATCGACCCCTTGCATGAGTTCGCACGTGGAAAAAAAAACATTTTAATGACAGAAAGTGTGCCTGCGTTCAACCTTATACTCCGGTATCTATTCGACCAAAACTCGGCTGAGATGCCTAATCACATGTTAAGCAGGAAACCTAGGGATAATACGAAAACAATGCTTATCAGGCCGTTTACATCCTCTCCGGTCAACCGGGAAGACAACTTGAAGAGGATCAACCAAGCCGGGTATGCGGGTTACAGTTAGGGGATGATAGCCCAGTTCGTCCGGGGTTAAGCGACGGCTGGAGAATGGTACTTGTATGAATTACATATGTGGAAATCCGGGCTCGCGAACACCTAACGGAGAATATCGGCAAAAGTTGCATGACGACAATGTTCTCGTCAGTGGCTAGCGGTAACCTACCTAGATACGATACCTAGGTAGTAATGAGTTCCAACGCTGCCGAACCCCCCTGGCTGCTGAAGAAGACCTCGGCCTGCGGCTAAAGCAGCCAACACGAGCTAGTCCGAGCCATCTCTTAAGTACCCCATATAATGCACAACGGGAGATCCGCGACCCCGGGGTTTCTTTATTTAATACAAGATTTCAAGACTTTCTAGAAGAGCTTCAAAGACGTCAATGAAGCTGAACTTAGTTTCTTGATTATCCTTTATCACGTATCCCTAGGGTTACTTACTTACCTAGGTAGCTATTTACTTCCTCCCTCATTTTAGAGATACCGTCTCATATAGAGAGTCCCCGAGTCCCCCCTTTTTCATCGACCTACTACCTGCCTCTACCTACCTCCATATCGGTACTCCACATCCCACTTTCACCTACCTCTTAGGTATACTACAACATACTCAGGGTACTTTGGTACAATACCTTTCTCTTACTATACCATTGCTCCTGGAACCAGCACAATTAGGTAATTGTACACAAGTCAGCACGTCATCTCCATCAGTCCGAAGTCCGAACTTCGCCGTGGAGGACGCTAAGAACGCAAAACAATCGGTAAGAAGCCCTGACGCATCCTTGCTTCGTACAGGTGCGGGAAGGTTGTCCATTCATGACTGCTTTTGCTGGCGCTGTTCCCCGGGTCTAGAGGCCTGGTTTTGGATCTGGGTCTGGCAGTCTGGGTCTGGGTCTGGGTCTGGGTCTGGAGAAAAGTTGTCAAAGTGCGGGTGCCCCTCGCTGGAAATAATTACCCCGCCAAGTACTTCGTACAAACGAAATGCGGGCATTCGATAAGCCAGCGAGAGACCCCCCTCCGCCCCACCCCCAGCTGTGTAACCTTAGCTAACGGGTGCCTACTAGCGGCTTTGGCAGTGTATCAGCAGCAGACCTATTACGTTTCTGGTTATTCAAATATAGCATCCGCCAGGGGGGCCCGCCTGCTAACGCTCGCCGTTGCACCGCAGCAGCTTCTGTTTGACTTGGCCGCGACTCATCTGACTTGATCTACGTGCGTACCTGCCCAGGTACATAATAAGAATTATATCACCTCCCGCTCCCTTCTTGTCTTCTTCTTCCTTTACAACATGCCCTTTAATCCCTCCTACCACGCCCAGTCAGTTTCCAGAGTCGAGAAACTAGTCAAACAGATGTCGCCGCCGTCAGCAACCACCTTCACGGCCGAGGTCGTACCTCAGGCCCCCGAGGATCCCCTGTTCGGTCTTATGAGAGCCTACAAAGCTGATCAGGACCCCAACAAAGTCGATCTGGTATGATTCAGCACCTTTATCTCCGCCTCGAGTTCGATGTAACTAACTAGTCGTCTCAAGGGTATTGGCGCCTACCGAGATGATAATGCAAAGCCCTGGGTATTGCCAGTCGTAAAGAAGGTATCTATCCATCTATATAGATCTATATATATATATATATATCCTATTTAAAATCTCTCTTCTTCCGATAACCCTCCCTTACTCACTGCTTCGTCCCGAAACACAGGCAGATGCCATCCTCTACAACAACCCCGACCTCGACCACGAATATGCGCCCATCGCCGGTATTGCCTCCTTCACGAGCAAAGCCGCCGAGTTGATTCTCGGTGGCCCCGACTCTCCCGCCATCAAGGAGAAGCGTGTTTCCTCGATACAGACCATCTCCGGCACCGGCGCTGTACACCTGGGAGCTCTCTTCCTCGCCAAGTTCTACCCGGGAACCAAGAAGGTCTACCTCTCGAACCCGACCTGGGCGAACCACAACCAGATCTTCACCAACGTTGGCATCCCCATCGCTCAATATCCCTACTTCTCCAAGCAGACCAAGGGTCTAGACTTCGATGGCATGAAGTCGGCTCTGCTCGGTGCCCCAGACAAATCCGTCATCCTGCTCCACGCTTGCGCCCACAACCCCACCGGCGTAGATCCCACGATAGATCAGTGGAAAGAGATCGCCACCATCATGCGGCAGAAGAGCCATTTTCCCTTCTTCGACACGGCGTACCAAGGCTTCGCAACCGGCGACTTGATGAAGGACAATGCAGCCATCAGGTACTTCGTCGAGGAAGGATTCGAACTAGTAATAGCCCAGAGCTTTGCCAAGAACTTCGGCCTGTATGGCGAACGGGCTGGCTGCTTCCACATCGTCACCGGCCCGGCACCAGAGGCCGAGACAACCATCACACGCATCGCCTCGCAGCTTGCGATTCTACAGCGGTCCGAAATCTCGAACCCGCCCCTATACGGCGCCAGGATCGCTAGCACGGTACTCAACGACTCGGCCCTCTTTTCCGAGTGGGAGGAGAACCTACGCACTATGTCCGGCCGCATCATCGCAATGCGCAAGGAGCTGCGCGCCAAGCTTGAGGAGCTTGGCACCCCAGGCTCCTGGAACCATATCACGGACCAGATTGGCATGTTCAGCTTCACCGGCCTAACCGAAGCCCAAGTACTCAAGATCCGCGAGGAGGCTCATGTTTATATGACCAAAAACGGTCGCATCAGCATGGCTGGGCTGAATTCAAAGAATGTCGAGTACGTCGCCAAGGCTATCGACAAGGTTGTTCGCGAGGTCCAGTAAATAAACGAGTTCGAAACTAAGGTGTTGTAATTATTATTATGACGGGAGATGAAGAGTAAAGTGGGAAGAAAAGTGGAATTTTCTATGTATGGTCCCTACCAATTCCATCCAGGGCCGGAAGGTTGTAAGCTCAGCCACGAGAAAGATATTTAAATAAAGGGGGGCATATTCCACTTAGGTACAGCCAACTCAAATCAACCCAGACAGGGCCAGTCAGGCATATATATAAAAGGGCGCAGACCCGTCCGAGTGCCTTAACTTAGATGGAAGAAACCGTAAATGGTATTTAAAATGTCGATGCCTTAATTTCGTGAGTGAGTTGTGCCGAAAAGGGGTTTATGCTATTCTTGTACTGCACTATGATACAGCTAATCTAATAACTACATACTCCAGGTTTCAAGTACGACTTAATTGTAACTGTAATTGTCGGCATTCCTAGGTTAGAAAAGTGTGAGGAGAGTTTCCTTAATTACTATCTTTTCTCTCCCTTCGCCCCTTTCCAAGCCCCTCGACGCCGTTGTAGTGTACATACATACTCTACGTGGCTCGACAATTTTGATTAAATCCATTTATACCATAGTCGCAGGTACAACTGGTTTAAAAGGCATCCTTCGACATCTTCACTTCTCGTTGTGATATGGGCAGCTCGTTTACTTACCCTTTGATACTAACAGTTTTCTTTATGGGATGAGAATGAGCCTGTAGGTTAGGCATAGCGTGTTTGTCTTGATCGAGTTGTAGGTACTTTGTCTTACAGGGAGGAGAATTAGAGAGACACGAGGCTTTCGGCTGCGGTGTTGCGATTAGGGTCTGTGCTAGGACGACATATACATATAGGTACCTAGATATTTAACTATAAGTGAGTAACCTATGCCTATGTCTATCGTGTCTCAGCTGTTAATCACCCGGGACTATTCATCACGATTGGCCCTGGATTTTTTACCTACGCCTAAAGCACCTACCAAGCATACGAATTGTATTATATTCCAATATATTGGGAAAACTTGGCTAGCTACTTGTCTTGCGGTCTACTGGAGGCGTGCTATATTGACACGAGTTACATAAGATAAGCGATATTGTTAATAAGAACCAAGCTAGTTGCGCACCTATGTATAAGCCCACGAGGAAAAGCGCCTCTGGGAATTTGTTTCGTCATGAGATACACGCGTGGCCCTAGTTTCCCTTGCGTACGTTAGATACTAACGATATTTAACTACGAGTGGGTTTGTCCTGTCTCATGTATCACTGCTACTAGTCCACGACTAGTTACAAAGTACCTCCTGATCGTCGTCGTGGTGTTTCAATCGCCCAAATCGTGGTTAGTTAGTTAGACATATGTATACGTTTTCCCCACGAGACACCGGTTTCTCAGCCCGGGTGCGGCGGCGTGCATATAAATATCTGGCATTGGTTGTATGTGCATGGCTAGTTAAGCCTGGCCGAGATACTGGCTTTATAGTACGTATATGCTTAAATCTGGCTGACATTCTCGACATATATGTAGGGCTGAATGGATAAACCTTGTTGGAAATACGCCACGGCTGGGTTGGGTTGGTCCACGTACCCTTGCAAAGCGGACTCCTCCACGGAGTCATTATGTGGAGGTTACGGAATGAGGATTATTGGTTATATAATCTCAGTCTGGTGCGTATTATTTTTCGTATGTTTCCTTTTCTGATTCGCGGTCCCGGGTCCTCGGAATACTGAAACAGGACTAGGTAGAGGTAATAAATTAGGAGCTGTCATTTGACATTTATACTGTCAACCCAGCTTGGAAACTCACGACAAATATCTTTACTTACTTTATAAACAGATAGATGTTCTACCTTGCTTGTTTTATTCTAGAATTCAATCCTAGCATTGTCATTAGGCTATACTTTCTCCCCTAGTCATTTAGAAAAACATTTCGGGTGCAAGCTACAATTATTCGACTTCTCGCAAGAAAATCATACACAGAGCAATAAATATGGATAATTCAACAATCCCAGTGATACTCTGTGGCAAATACAATCATGGGACAGTTAGTCAAGGATTCTATACAGCCTCAATTCGAAGGTACGCATCCAAGATGAATCTCCCTTCCCCCCTTTATTAGCAATACCATTACCCCCCCTCCCCCCTTTCAATATCATATTTAGTTGTTACCTTAGCTGTCGCCTCTTTACCACAAGAAAACCCATCTAGAATTTCATACCGTGCCAGATAATTATCATACACTAACTTTATCCTCTCCCCAACAACAACAATAGTAGTCCACTTTGTAGACTCTCCCGAGGCTGGCCTGTCTGACATCCCGATGCTAGTTCTGGGCAATCAACCCTTTGGATCAGTCAACAGTGTTGGCACGGGAAACCTTTCCAAGAGGCCCCTGGCCATTATCGTGGGCGCCACGTATGACGACGTCTGGATCGAGACCGTGAGGAGAGGCCTCAAGAACCTGGAGATAAAAGTCCCGATACTCAAGCCCAATCGTGAGTCCATCTCAGAAACAATATCCCCTGTGGTTTGTTATACGTACGCTTCTTGTGATACGTTTCAACTACCTGGCCTTTTCTAGTGTCGACAGACGTCGTGTTTTTCCGTTGCTTGGGTTCATGTAGTTCTCCTGCTCGGTTCGCTGACTCGACTCATCTCGCCTTTGGCAATATTAAGCGGGTCTGGCGGCACGGGTGACCACGCCCCCAGCGCTGACAAAGCTAAGGAAGTAGCTGGCAGGGCTAAGGTCATGCTCCAGCGGCTTCTTGCTGAGGGCAAGTTGGGAGGTGAGGAGGATGGCATCTTCGAGTATTAATGTCAACGAGCTGCACTTCTGGATGCGGAAGGCCACGGAGATTCTACTTGTAATTGCTAGCACGCCATTGTGTCCCTTTCTATATAACCTTGGTGTGACGATGTTGTTGTATTCGTGTCGATTGCTGCGATTACAACGAATAAAGGAGTACGTTAAATTAACAGTGCTGAGTATATTTCATGTTACGAGCCTCATGACGACTTAATCGACTTAATCAGCCGAGGTAACACTTCAACTACATATATCCTCGCTCTCATAAAGTGGAGTACTAGGCAATTGGTTTATTTGAAAGGGTACAAGAACTCTATTCGGGAGTGCTTGTTGGAGTCCAAGCATACTACCGCTGCATGTAAGCCACTAATACACTTCATCTTAAGGAGCAACTTAAGATTGGCGTATAAAACAAACCCCTGTTCATAAAGTACCGCTTTTATTCGTGTGCTAATGCGACTATGAGACATGTATGATCACTTCAACATACCTAGAGGTTTATCATAAGGCGCTTACTAACGCCCACCTCTTATAAGGTGACAGCCTACCTAGATCAACGAATGTCGACTTTCTGACTGATACATTCAACTGACATGTTGTCTAGTAGACGTGATATCCGTAGTATTATGAGTGAGAGACAACGATAACCTTCCTCTCCCCCTTTCTTTTGTGGGCCTTGATCACATCCACTCTTGTCAAGTTTCCCTATCACGCTTCGTCCGGTAGCGGTGGCGCGTTGGGGTCCATCAGACATTGGTCCACTCGCATCAACTGCTTACCAGTCGCCTTGGCTATCTGGATGAATTCCTTCAGGTAACTAACGGTGCTATTATAGAGGTAGTGCATGACGACGATGTTACCACCCGCAGCGACGTCTCGCTTGAACGCGTCGAGCTGCTTCTCGGGCGTATCCGACTCGGCCCATAGCCAGTCCTCGACGTCGACACTCCACTGCACGATGTACGGGTTGTCTACGACAGCAGCTAGGCGCTGGCGCATGCGCGCGCCCTCCGTCCCGAATGGCGGCCGGAAGTACGCCGACTGCATCCCGTTGAACGTCTCGGCCACGGCGCGGATGTCGTTCTGGTATTCCCAGTCGATCGAGGCATCGTCAGGCAGCCCCTCGAGTGCAGGGTGCGTGTAGCTGTGCAGCGCGATCTGGTGACCTTTTCTCGCCATCTCGTTATATATGGCGCTCAGGTTCGTCGTCGGGTCCCGCAGCGGCGCCCCGACGGTAAAGAACGTCACCGTGATATTCTCCTCCTCGATCGTTCGCATCACCTGCTGCGCAAACTGCGGGTCCCCGTCGTCGATGGCGAACGCGAACGAGTTCGGCCGCTTGCACGCGAACACGAACGTCCCCGACGGGAGCTTCTCCGGGATCGTGACTCCCGACGGGATCTCGCTGATGATCTCGATCTTGGAGAATGCTGTCACTTCTGTCGTATAGAACCCCTTGAAGGCGAAACCGATGGTGCGCGTCCGGTTGACGTTAAAATGGTTTATTGGGATGTAAATGTCGGATTCGGTGCTATACCTGGCGGCTTCGAGTGAGTCCCATGTCTCAGGGTAGGGCATGATGTCGTCATTACACTCCTCATTATGCTGCTGCAATGAGATGCTAAACTTATTACTCCCGGAGTAAGCAATGTGTAAGTACGATCCGTCAAATTCTGTCATATCTCTACACGTCTCGGCGACCTGCGTCACCCACATGAGATCCGAGTCGTTAGTCTTTAGTGTCATGGTGTTCCCGCGGAATGTCAAAGTCATCCCCTCGTCTGCACCGTGCCACTGGTCTAGCGCGTTCGTCTCGTCGTTGCCAAATTTGTCGATCACGAGGTTTGTCGCTTTGCCCGGCGGCGCCGCGACGGTCGCCGTCGGCCCAATTGGTTCCACGGGTTCTGGGACCACGTACTCTGCCACTGTGTCTCCGCAGTACATGCCTATCGGGCCCAACGTCACAGCCTTCTTCAGGTTACTGAAAAATACCATGTTAAACTTCGTCCAGTCCAGCTCGGGGAACTTGGAGAATGGGATAGAATATAACTGCTCGGTACCGTCGAATGTCCACCCGAGCTCCCTCGTGGACAGAATGCCATCAATTGTCTGCTCGCCTCCGCATTCCCCCTTGGTAGAGGAGAGCTGGACGTCAAATTGAGAGCCCTTGGGTGCCGATATGCGAAGCGCAATACCTCCATACGCTTCAGCATTAATGCAACCGACCTGCGAATAGAAGTACGAATCTGTGTCCTGAGGTGTGAAAGTCACCCTATTGTTCTTGACTGAGATTGACTTCATGGTGCCGTCGTCGCTGGCGGAGCCGAGCAGGGCATTGTAATAAAGAAATGTCAGGCGAGACTGGGATGCCCAGTCGTCGATCAGTATGGGGCTACACTCTTCACTAGCATCCTGTGATGGTGTAGACTCTTGCTCGGTTGTTGAGGCCGTAGGTGTAGCTTTCCTGTCTCCATTGTCTCGCTTTGTCGGCCATCCTCCCCACCATGGATCACCCCAATCTGGCCAGGAGGGAGTAGGCCAAAGGGGAGTTTGCGTAGGTGGGAAACCGGGCCCACGGGTCGTAGTCGGAGTGATTACCGTTGGTTCAGTGATACCTCCTGGAATCGTGATCAAGGTAGTGGTGATGTAGGTCGTGGTCGTTTCAGGAGGGGGTGTCGACCCCGCTGTCGGCTCCGCTGTCGGCTCAGTTGGTTCTGTATCGGTTGGTGTTGGCTCAATAGGCGGCTCAGGAGGATCACCAGGGGGCTCAATACCGGCGCACAGAAACTGTACGTTGTCTAGCTGCCACTCATTGTCGGTCCCACTCACACCCGCCGAGAAGCCATACCATACTACCCCTATGACGCTGTTCAAGTTTGCCTCGACCCAATTGCTGAGGGGGACATCAACCGTCTGTAGAGAGCCGCTGAGGCCATCCACAGTATAGTAGAAGCTCTGGTACCCTTCAGAGGTGCAGTTCTCCTTGGTCTGAAGCTCAAGAGATACAGATGCAGCTTCGGGACCCTTTATAGAAAATGATAAGCTGTTGTAGCCTTGCGCTATGGTATCTAAACATTCGAACTGCTCGTATATATAGGAGACGTCGATGTTGTTTGGCGTGAAGGTGAGGATTCCCCCATCTGTATTGGTCGAGTTCATCGTAGCATCATCTAAGAACTCTTAGAAACTAAGTCTCAAAAATACGGCACTTATATTACCGCTTGTAGCACCATTCAGCACATTCACCCCATCGGTCCACGAACCGAAATCATCAACTAACAGATGCGCTGTACATGCTGCCGGTGGATCATCTTGTCTCTTTTTCGCCACAGCATTAGCTGATACACCGTTAGTAGATAGGGCGATAGTGACGCCGCCGACAACTTGGCCGAACAACATGATAGTTCATATATGGCGTGAGGCTGAAGAAGTGCCTTAAAGCTGGTTAACCACGAGGACGACTAGAGAGCCACCTCAACCACGAAATGCGGAAGCCCATAATATATAGGCCAAGTTACTTTATTTGAGATTTCAGCTACGGCTAATAATGCACACCGGCTGAGTCGGAAACGTATGCAGGCAGCACTTTGGAAGAAGCCAAGGACTACGACCGAGATGCTGCAGACAGGGTTCCCCGTGTTCTCCATTAGACGCAACGAGCTGTGCGTTTGCATGCGCATCTTCTAATCCAGCATCTAGCACTCGGTGAACAGACATGAGCCCAGGTACGATTATATAATTACCCTGCTATCATACCACTCAATGAGATGCCCTCAATCCTAATTTGACTTATACTTGAAATATATCTCTATCAACCAAGGAGGCATATGGTTGAATACTTCTCGAGTGCAATGAGTTTCACCATCGTAGATCGTGACAGGTTCTTTCTATGAATAACATAATGCCACCAGGCTTTAAGAATGCAGCGGAAGACTTTGTCTATATCTACCGACTGAAGGGTAAATAGAATATAGTGGCAATCTGATAATTTAATCACCACATATCCTTACAGCTACCAGCATGGATGGAACAGTCTAGAAGTCTATGTCCAATTGGGGTAGGGTAGAAAGAGCCATAGCAGATATAAACACGAGAGCTAGCATGATCGTACGCAAGGATGACAGAAGGATAGCTTCATAAACATCTACGGCCAGCCAAAAATGTTGTAATAATCTATATAAGCTCATTAGCACTTGCTCCTGCAGAAAGTAGTATACCTAGGCTACCATATTTTCTAACAATTTATCCTTGCATCATTCAGCCGCCTTGGCAAAACAAGGATCTCTCTCGCTACTATGCAGGTCTTCAAATTGCTGGACGATACGGATATTGTCTTCGATCGTTCCACATTTATGCAATATATGTTACAGAGACAGTATTACATTTTCACCAGTCGTTGAGGTAAGAAAAAAATTTGATGCTACCGTAGGGGTTGCGGTCTAGATTCTCGAGGGCGTAACTGTAGCGGGACCTATACGACAACTTCAACCTATTTTCGAATACTTACCTACCTACTTTGTACTAGTTTATTCCCCTATAAATTTCTGTACACTACAGTACATACTTGGGCTTAGATCTAAAGTTGCCACCCTGTAGATGGAACTTGAAGCTGGTATATTGGTGTCGAATTGCCTATTACGGTTATTCACCTTTGACTGGGCCAATCAGCTTGCAATGCTTCTCTTCGTCTTTCAGTCTTCAATACCAATGTTCGATTACTCGGATTTCTGACAGGATACGAATGATTTACACGTCTACAGAGCCCAAGAAAGTGTACATCTTACTATGTGTTATTCAATGTTCGTAAGGAACCCTTTGCATAACTGCCGCAACCCGGCTTCGCACACTATATCGAGTAAAACTAATCCATCGTCGCCGGCAAAATACGGATGAATCGCTCATGCCAGGGTTATTAAACCATGCCATCAACTTTGGCATTAATACCTAGCGAGCAGCCTTACGAACTACGTAAGAGATGCAACGTCTCACTCCCACAAGATTCGACAATGGGAATTGGCATGGATTTTTACCTATGTTATTTATCATAGACGGCATCCGCACTCGCAACTGTTGGCGGACTCCGCTATAGAATCGGGACCGGGGCTTGCAAAGTCTCGGTGTCAGACCATGTAAGATAAACTACTGAGCAGTGCAAGCTGAATAATAATACTAGAAGGCATGTTGAAGTTGGGTCATCACTCCTACTTATCTTGAGTTGCTTTATTCCCATGCTAAAAGAACAACAGCATACAATAAAAAATAGAGACGGGTGATGAAAGGCATTCTAAGCAATGCATGTAGGATCTACTCAATAGGATTGACGGATGACATTTTTAAGAAGTTCGGAGTAGTATGACAAATTCACGTGACCGTATCTACCCCGACTATTGGGGGAATATCTTATTATTGCATATTCCTGCCACGTCCCCGATACTAGCCTTCTTGCTGACTTTTAAGCAACTATAGGGGACTATGAATCTCCAGCATATTCCGTAGTGACTTACTAAGTATCTCAACTTATCGATGTCATTGCCAGCCCGCCCTCACAAGTTCACGTCGTTACATTGCGCCACCACTACCTATGATATCTTGCTGCACGCGCAGAAGACCGACTGTGTTAGCAATAAACACCAAAACCAAAGCGTCATTAAATTCTTCTCCAGTCATCCAGTCAATCAACCACTCCGAGCCTCGGCCGCCTTTATCCGCTGCATCCACCGATGCGACAGCTGACATTCCATCTTGAGAGAAAGGAATTCGCCCGACACGTCTGTCTGCCTTCATGCCGCCGCCCTTTGAGCATGATTCACCTACGGATCCGATACCTACACCCCCCATGGCGGCCTCCGCCTTAAAAGTCCAGAAGACCCGACACTCGGTCCCCCATGGCCTACCGCTCTCCCGCTCCGAAGTCAGCCTTCCCTATCGACGATCACATCCTTCTGCTGCCTCTCTCTACGCGTCAACATTGTCTCCTCCTGGCTCTCGTTCTCAGTCACCTGTCGGCCGCCGCCCTCTTGCCTCTCGCATGACAACTGGCTCCGTCTTTGGCGCCAGCCTGAACAATGCTTTAACTCTCGCTTCGGGTGCTAGTGACAACCCGGGCGACCCCCTCAACCTCATCCTCAAGGCCTTTGTGCCTCACGTTGCCGTATACGCTTCTGAAGACACCGAAATATTGCTGAAAGAAAAGGGGTTTGATCGTGGGTTGTGGGAGCTGCTCCGACCATTCGGGGAACGGGTTCATGGCAAGGTTATCGTACGGGACAGCAATGGGTCAAGTCGCACGTACGAGGACTACTCGATACGTTTCGTTCGTTTCGGGGAGGGCATTATTCACCCCTCGCCAAGCGCCGCCGGGTTTAGGAACGCGCAAGCGTCAAGGACAAACGGATTCCCTGAGAAGTCGGATGATCCGGAGAGGGGATCAGCAAAACCTGGGATTTCTATTTCAGATGTTGAGGCTGTGGTTGATCGCCACTTGAATTACGCAGAGGAGTTGTTCTTTGGAACTACCCAAAGCCCTACGGATCATGGCCTCGATGTTGATACTCCATCACTATACTACGCCCTATACCTACGGAGATTACTGTCAGGCCTACCAATAGTGGCCCATGAAACCTTTGCCCACCCTGTCGCCTGTGTCGTTGCGATAAGCTCTCGTAACGAATCGCCAATCGAGACATTGAGGCGGCTATATGCAGAGTCTAGTTTGGGAGACCAGCGATTGCCCAACTGGGTGGATGCCGAGTTCTTACGATATTATGTCCTAATTCATGACGAGGAAAAAGATGATATTACGAGATCTATGTCACTGTTTGACCAGATGAAGCGAAACCTAGGTCTACATTGTCATCTGCTCCGGATAAGAGGAACACAGAGCGCGGCAACTGATGATGACAGTATACCGCTCCCGCGAAGCGAGTGGATGTCAGCATCCGAGGAATTGGCTGATATTAGAAGGAGCGAAGATCAAGAGGACTTTGAAGATCCCACAAGATACATATTCGAATCTGACGCGACAGCGATACGCACTTTTGTTCGGGAAATGGTGACTCAGTCAATAATACCCACGATGGAACGCCACGTATCAGTGTGGAACGATCAAGTGGCATCGAGGCGGAGGGGGTTAGCTGGGCGGTTTGTAGGTCTCACCAAACGGTGGGGATTTGGTAGCGGTTCCAGGTCATCGTCTGGTCCAGGGTCGGGAAGTAATTATGACCAAAATGGATTTTACCGACAAGACGCCCCCGAGGCGATAATGCGGAAGTTGGCAGATTATGCTTTCATGCTCAGAGATTGGAAGTTAGCGCACTCGACCTATGACCTTTTGAGGAGTGATTTCAACAACGACAAGGCCTGGAAATATCACGCGGCCACGAATGAGATGGCCGCTCTCAGTCTACTTATCATGCCGCAAAACCTGTCATCCAAGACACGAACGGAGGCAATCGATAGTATGCTTGAGGCAGCTTACTATTCTTATGTCACACGGTGTAGTTCTCCTTATGGCGCGCTGCGGTGCCTCTCTCTCGGTTTAGAGCTTTTACGGTTACGAGGAGGTTCAAGTGTCGACGATGCAGCGAAATGGGGTACGCGTTTAATCGAGAGTAGAATCACGGGACCCGTAGGCGATGCCCTGATAAAAGAGCGACTAGCTGTCTGCTATGCATCTAAAAGGGGGGTTGGAACACAAGCCTGGGGCAGCCGCCGGAGGAAGTCAGCTTTGTGGAGCATACTCGGCGCTGAAACCTGGCTCGCACAGTCAAAGTTCATCCAAGCTCAACGTTGCCTCAATGAGGCTCGGAAGACATACTCAGACCTGCCGTCAGGAAATGGCATTGACAAATTCAGCATAGCTCATGCACTCATACTGAACATTGGACAACAGCTAAACCAGAATCTGGAAGCCGTTGATCAAGACGATGATCAAATGACGGAGAACCAGAGCGATATCGTCGATGAGGAGAGCGAGGCATTAGATATGACTAGAGGAAGGAGGATTAGTATGCACGGGCTTGTTGGTACCGCGGGAACAAGTCTCGAGACTGCTCCGTTGAGATCGCAACTAGAGAGCTCAGGGGAGGAGAAACAGGACTCAGGTGAGGCGAAGGACGATTTCGGTTAGAAGCTAGGGATGATTCATTCGAGATGTTGTAATTATACCTTTTAGATGACAGACATGGAAAGTCAAAGTTGTACCACGTTTTTAAAACTGCTTTAGGATCGGGCTAAGATACCCGGGCCAAGAGGCGGTTTTCACATACGAAGTTAAATGCATAGAAACGATATCTGAGATAGAATGTCTGACTGCGGAGGAAATACAGAGCTCCAGTCTGGATGTGATGTCTATTCTTCAGAAAACGCTAGAGCCTTTGAGCGGCTAGTATCATCCATTCTTCGCGTGATCATGTTTGCGTGGCATAGTTTTAGGTGGTAAGCAGACAGAACGTTCGTACGTATCTGCATGGTTGTGTTGTACGATGGTGGAAGAGTATCACGATGTTATTCTCACATGACCTGAGTGCCTCGCAACCTTTCCCCTAGTTCAATACATCGTAGAAAAAATCTTCGTGCAGCGACGTGAAAATAATAGGGCCAATACTACACATCTATTTAGCAGGTTATGTCTCATATGTTGTCTAGTTATACTATATTACAAATTCTAGAAACTCTCGATATTTTCAACAGCTGAAGTCTTAATCTTGAGCGTAAGTGAGAGTTGAAAAAATTTACCATGCATAATACAGTCGTTAGATTTACAACAAATGAAAGAAAATAGAAAGGAAAAGTTACATTTTCATCGTAGCTTACGAATGTTTATATTTCCACATATACTCACAAGTAGCTAGTAAGTGAAATCTAAGCCAACTTGGTTCGCTCTCTATTTCCACGACTGCCACTGATTTTGCAATATCCGTGATGTATCTGTTGTGTACCTAATCAGGAAATTAACAGAAACATTCTCTTCAAGACGTGTATATGCTTAAGCACTATCAAAAGCTCAACCAAGCGTTGAGTCATTTGATTATATATCACTCTCATGACGTCTAGAATATGTTGTTGGCTCGTGGTTGTTGGCTGCGCCTGTGTCACCGATCACATGTGGCATATTACACTGCCGCAGTCCTAGGTCTACCTAAGGGATAGTAATAAATAGGATACTTCGTGAAATTTTAGCCCTTGCGGTCTCGGTACTTACATGAGATGCCTCGTGAAACGAAAAAAAAAAGTCAGTTTTCTGTCATGGGTGTATGGTTTGACCACTCGGTTTAATATATCACAGATGTCCCGGCAGCTTCGCTTTTTGCCTCTCCGTACTAGTCATCCGACATGTAAGCACAGGACTAGAGCAGAACTAGGGATTTATTTGAAAGCGAGTGAGCATTTATGTCTTTAGTAACATTCCCATCGTTTTTCATCCATTTAGGCAACTAATTATTCCAAGAAATCTACACCTTATTAGGTAAGGTAAAGCGCGCTGATATCAACCATCGCCAATAATAGAACTGATATTGAGTAACTTTATAGTAACAAATATTTGTGATGGAAGAAATTATAGTACGCCATCCTGGGGTGCCTGATAACTACCCTATTACACCCCGGATTCTCACACAGTTTGGCTATATGCCGGTAACGATAGAGGTATGCTTGCTATCCTAGAAACTATAAATGCGAAGCCCGCTGACCTTGATATGTAGCCTAAATTCAAGAAGTCGCCTGCGGAACTAAAGCTGGACCATGAACTAGTCTCTCTAGATGTCTCGAGATTACCCCTATCCACGATAACGAGAAACATAGTTCTTTGCAACGACGATGCTCATGATGACGACGAACACATCTGGCTCGCGACGAAACATCAACGACTACAGAAAAAGCTCAAGAAAAAGCGCACTCCGGATGAACCCATAGATCAGAGCGGAGGGGCTTTATCTATAGCTTGGGAGTGGTCATCTCACGAAAAGCTGAGTGTGCCTGCAAAGGAAGCTTTTGACACAATAACAAAAGCTTTAATGGCCCATATCACTACTCCATCGAGACGCATGGATTCTCAGACACTCCAGGAGCTCAAGAGCTCGTTTAAAGTGGCCTTGGGAAAAGGTCAGTCCTTCTTTTCTCTTCTGTTATTTTCCCCGTCTTTCTCTGAAGCTTTACGTTACTGTATATATAAAACTTCTCCAAAAATATATTGTATATAGACTTCATAGCGCTTTCTAACATCTCGCTTAGATGAGGTCGCTACTCTCTTCGATGTGCTTCTACGACATATTGTCAACTTTTACCCTAGGTTCTGCAACCCTCAGGTCAGCAGAGGTAGTGACGCCCTGTACAAGTTGGTAGATATCATAAGCTACCTTACTAGCTATGAGTTTGAAAAGATGAACGATTATAAAGTCACTGTGGAACAAATCAATTTAGTCTTCTCGGATTACTGCACCCACGCATACCCATATCCCATTAATGGTATTGCACCCTTCCAAAGGATCCTAAGGTACCTATTCGTTTGCTTTAATACCTTCGCTCTCCATCTGGCGGACAAGAAGTTAATGACGGATACTTTGCCTGCAAACAAGGCTATCGAAGCGATGAACCTCGTGTCTCCCTGCTGCGTGAACCACGAGTCAGTCCTCATAGGTTCCCAGTGGGTAAAGCGCTGCGCCCAGAATCTGCTCGGAAAAAAGGACGAGCTGATAGCCAACTGGGTCTTTGCGTGGAAGCATATCGTCGGACGCCAGTCGGAATACATTGAATTAGCCGAAAAGTATTCGGACTTCCGACAACACGAATCTGCGATTAAGGCGGCACGGCTGGCTATGGAGGCCGTAGCGTCAGCCGGAATGGAATCGTTGGCTGTCCGAATCCCAGATGCAACACTTCGAAGATAATCTCAACAAGATCACGTTCTACCAGGAGAACTCAGGCCAGAATAATTTATTCAGCGAGATCAGACGGGTACGTCAAGAAATGTTGAGCGCGAAAGGGGAGAACGAGAGAAAACAGCTAGAGGTAGAGCTATGGGAAAAGATGGAAGCGGTGGACGGTCAGTTCCGGAACAAGGACACTGCCAGGCAAGCTGATGACTTGATCCGGGCTTTGAAACGCCGGTGGAAGGAGCTGCACCAACGGTAGTCCGGAACTATTAACCGGCAGTGATTGGTTATCAGAAGAACTCACCCTCCCCCCTTGATTTAGATAAAACATCTCTTATCATGGCATTTTCAAACTCAGGGGGCGTAGCTATTGCCGGGGCGCAGTAAAGGTCACCAGCTTTCTAGGAAAACGACTAAAGGGGGGCATATTTTATCATTTAACATATTATGTAGAACATGATATGAACTTCCCTGGCCGAAAACCAGGTGTATGGCAAAGCGGGAGAAAGGCTTGTACGAGATAGTATTTTGAGCAACATAGATGTTGTAAAGTTATTCCTCGTCAAGGGCGAGGAGCATAAGCGATACCCTCTGCATACAGAAAACATCCTTCCGCCTGATCTAACCAAATTCATTATCTTATCCTATTAATCACAACGCTGATGCTCAAAGGCTTCCCTATCTTTTATACTATTTACAATGATATACCGATACGTCCCACCCAACCTGTATCATTGTCTAACTCGTCATCTGCCTCTGTAAACTGGCAACTTCAAACATCCGACCTAGCCAGTAGGTCACCTAAGAACTTATCAGCTTGAAATTACGGTGCTTCTCTAGTTGTAACCTCGTTCCGGTTCAAAGTATGCTACAAGGCAGATTGCAGAAGCCAGGCGTTTATAAACTAACAAGGTACTTCATATTCCGTAAAGAGGTGTATGTATATGCTCTTAAACACTGTATGCATTAACCTAGGTTTAAGTTAAAGAGACGGGCCCACCTCATCTTTTCTGACCGCCAAAAAGTTTCCCAAATTCTGCCGGATTTGGGGATTTCCTCACTTGGACACGCACCGAACTCACAAAAATGGCTGACAGTGGCATGCTCCTCAACTTTGACATCGGCGACGCCCCGTTGAAACGACAGGTCAAATTCACCGGCGGTCGCTGGAGGGATCGAGTGAATGCTCAACGAAATGCCAAAAGGAACCAGGATGGTCCGGCGCATGGAAGCAATTCCACCCCGCTCTCGAACGACCGTCGAGACCGCACACCAGGCGACGAAAGGCCGACAAAAAGGCAAAGGACTCATGACGATACGACAAGTCTCCACCGTGGCTCCAGCACAAGGTCAGACTTGCCTGCCAAGCCAGTCCCCTACATGACAGGGAAGCCGGCGCCTGCAAGCATCAGCACAGGGACCAGGCATGGCAACCAGGCTACGAAAGCTGGAGGAGTAACTTCGAGACTGTTCACGTCGAATCCTACACCGAAGACTATCTTTGGAGACCCGAAAGAAGAGGCAGAACCTGCGAAGCCCTCCAACGCTCCGCTGTCTGAAGAGGCCGCAAACTTCCTCGCGCTTGGGTTATCGCGGCGCATTGCCCAGCACTTATCTTCGAAGCTCGAGATGAAAGCCCCCACATCCATACAAAAGAACACGATACCGCAGTTGGTTAAAGAAGATAGCGATGCTTTCATACAAGCCGAGACGGGATCGGGAAAGACCCTGGCGTATTTATTGCCTATCGTTCAAAGGATTACGGCGTTGAGTCAACATGAGGACGGCGCCAACACTGGGACGCAGATACATCGTGACTCTGGCCTATTCGCTATCATCCTGGCTCCGACAAGAGAACTTTGCAAGCAAATTGCTTCCGTGCTAGAGAAGATCCTACGCTGCGCACCCTGGATCGTCAGCACCAGCGTAATAGGAGGGGAGAGCAAGAAATCCGAAAAGGCACGACTGAGAAAGGGTGTCAACATCCTAATTGCCACCCCCGGTCGTCTTGCTGATCATCTAGATAACACCAAGGTACTCGATGTGGGCACCGTAAGGTGGCTTGTGCTAGATGAAGGTGACAGGCTAATGGATATGGGCTTTGAAGAGGAGCTGAAAAGGATCGTTGGGAAGATTCGTAAGGAGGAATTGAAGAAGTCAAATAAAGATGATGTGAAATTCGACACTTTGCCCCAGAGAAGGGTTACCGTCCTCTGCTCGGCTACCATGAAGATGAACGTCCAGAAATTGGGTGAGATCAGTCTACAGGATGCGATTCACGTCACTGCTACGAAGTCGGAAGCTGATGGCGGTACGACTGTCGAAAACAACGAGGCTGTCTTCGCCGCACCTGCTCAGCTTAAGCAGTCTTACATCATTGTTCCAGCGAAATTGCGGTTAGTAACGCTGATAGCCCTTCTCAAGTCGTCTTTCGCTCGCAAAGGATCTGTCATGAAGGCCATTATCTTCATATCCTGCGCCGATTCGGTCGATTTTCATTTTGATCTCTTCCGATCAACACCACCTCAACCTTCTTCATTGAACGATACATCACTAAACACTAATACCGTTGCCGACGCGGCTTATATTACATCGCCAGCAAATCCGACGATAGCCCTGTTCAAACTTCACGGTTCTCTCCAACAACCGGTCCGCACCTCGACCTTAGCTTCTTTCCGTACAACGAAAGGTCCCTCTGTTCTCATTACCACCGACATTGCGTCTCGTGGTCTTGACGTACCTGCCGTTGACCTTGTCATCGAGTATGACCCTGCCTTCAGCGTTGACGACCACGTGCATCGAATTGGGCGAACGGCTCGAGCAGGCCGGTCCGGAAAAGCAGCTCTTTTTATCCAACCAGGTTGTGAGGAAGGATATGTAGATCTGCTGAATTCTACGACGCCAGCCGCCCCGCAGTCTTATGATACTACTCTCCAGACGGGATTTATAACGCCCATAACCTTACCCAAGGCAGCCCAAGATCCGGAGGAGACCATAACGCTTGTTTCAGATAGACAATCACCTAATTCACGTGCGGAAGCACTACAACTACACCTCGAACAGCGTCTCCTTGCATCTGGAAAGGAAGGTGGTAGTTCCAAACTCCTTGATTCAGCGCGCCAGGCATTCCGTTCCCATATCCGAGCCTATGCGACTCACGTACGGGACGAGCGTAGTTTCTTTGATATTACGCAGCTCCATTTAGGTCATACAGCGAAGAGTTTTGCGTTACGGGAGGCTCCGGGTGGAATTGGAGGAGGTCCTTCGAGGCGGGCATTCAAGCCAGGTCAGCATAAAGCTGGTAGCGCGCAGAAGAAGGGCGCGGCCAGGGGAGATGATAGCGATGACGAGACTGGGACGAGGCGGGGCAAGACCCAGGAGGCTGGGGGTGTTGATGATGATGCGGCTAGAAGGATGCGCATGAAGATGAAGGAGGCGATGAACCTTGCCGGTGAGTTCAACATCGGTTAATGCAAGGTAGTCATGAAGGGGGCTCCGCTAGGCTTATGAGCGAAATAGAAGCCAGCCCAATTTGAGTCCACGCTATTATGGGATGCACAACTCTTGTGACGCCTTGAATTTTTAGAGGGTTATAGTGCCTTTTGATATTTGTCGCCTACTTTATCTGTAAGTACGAAGCGTATAATAATAGTATCCTCGTTCTACCCTACAATCAAAGGGTCACTCGCTCATCATGGGCCGCTTTCAACTCATTAATACCAGGTCATGCGACTCGACTCGCTCTCTGAAAATCTATATTTTTCGCTAGCTGTAAGTACCGAAAAAGGATTCCTACACTACTAGTTGTTTTCCTTGAAATACGATGCACATGTTCAGGAGCACGGGGAGCCCCATTCAACGTGCGGGAGTTGCAAGGATATCCTGAGTGCTCCTAGACGAGGAGGATTTTCTCCTGTTCTCTCTCTCTCTCTCTGGATGGCATCACATTGAAATATCTGGTCCGATTTAAGTTAGACATTTCATCACGGCCAATATATATTTGCTCTTCATGTGTTTTAACTGTGGTTGTTAGACAAAGGGACACGACTAGAGGTGCAATATGGTTCTTTGTATTATGTTCTTCCAGAGATATATTCCTGTGTAGATATCAAATGTTACGAACCGGGCCCTCTGAGGATAGGTGATGAACTTTTTGTTGCGGGAAGAGCTAGAACCAAAGATACACGGCCGTATGGCATCTTATACCTGGACGGCCTCTTTGTCTCCCGAGCACTCTTGTACTATATGTTACACTATTGTAAGCCCCCTGCAAGGATCATGAGAGCAAACTTCGGTCTTGTGATTCTAGTTGATTTATAACATAGTTTGAAGATGGAAGCAATATTTCGACAATCCTAGCGACTTGTAAAGCAAGCCGGGCTAGTTATGAGACACGGATCTGAGTTTAAACGAGTGAGCAAACAAGAACACCGGGGTGGCGGGAAAGGATCATTATAGGTCCATAGAAGAACATAGGCTTTCTCTTGATTCTTCAGCACTCCAGTTTCCCGATCCTATCCGCAGCACAGACATAGCTAACAGGCGGGATTATCTCGTTATCGAAAATCATTGTCACCTCGCTCCTTGTTTGCTACCCCGGTCCAGTTTACACGTCAAGCTTAGACCTCATCCTTTTGCCCTTTTTTTCTTTTTTTCTCTTATCACCTGAATTATTGACCCATTCACTTACTGTGGTATTCACTAGGTAATAGAGGGTCTCAAAACGATAGGCAAAGCTGGGGGCGGGAACGGACGTTCCCGCACTCTTATATATATATTCAAGAGACTCAGACCTTCACGATTTTCTGTTCTTCCAAATTTCATATCTTCGTCATCCAACTAGGAAATCGAGCTTTGTCTAGACACTTCTACATTTCTGAGAGAGATAATTACCTGGAAATACATTTTGTGTTTACACTTCCCTCTTCCAAAATCTACCATTTGTATGGCGAAATGTCACGGGACCGACATCCTCCCAAACCCAGGTTAGTAGTGACTTAACCCCAATAAGAAGATATTGCATCTACACATATCCCTAGTTAGATGATTCCCGCCCTTCCCTTTTTCTTTTCCCCTTCTTCACAGCCACCAGGCTCATGCATTCCTCGCACTTCCTTAAGCTGTGCTAACAATCCTCTAGTGACGGTGGTGAAATGGTCACCATCCAGATTCCCTGTGAGAGCAAGTTCTATGTGCACGCCAACCTCTTAGTTCACTACTCGAGGTACTTCAAAGCAGCCCTAGGAGCCCCAATGGAGGAAGCCAAGAGTATGCATTTTAATCTGGAGGAACATGCCAGCAATAATATAATGTCGATTTATATCGACTGGATATATGAGAGAGGCTACACACGGCAAATACCATTCCGTATCAAGAAGCTCTCCGCCCATGAGCTGATCGCAGCCTGGCTATTGGGAGATTACCTACAGACTCCCAAGTTCCAAAACGACATCATGAAGCACCTTTACGCTGCGGGTTCAAAAAACACATCTAGTGATGACATGGCCAACGCTGCAGTTCAACATCTGGGAAAGGGTTGGGTACCGGCACAGTGCCAGATGCACAAATTTCTCATCGACGTTCTGATACGTTACATTTCCACACCAGGGGTGGTGGAGAAGACCCGGGTGGAGGCTCTGAAGCACTTGAACCTCGACGAGGTCTGCGCAATCGGTATCAACTTCGCGGATCGCCTCGCTAGAGTCAAAAATGAAGCCGATAGATCGTGGCTAACTGATGTTGTGGAAAATCTTTTTAGTTTTAGCGGTAACTTCCTCGTTGATGAGCAGTTCTAGACCTAAGGGAGAGCGAGGAGGTGCGCGGGAGAGGGAGCGACTCGAAGCGAGAGAGACTACAGCAACCAGAGGTGCTGAATACACATTTATAGACACGAATTTGGAAGGTGTTCGACTGCATTTTATTTGGAACTGATAATTCCCTTTGCCGATATTGTACATACAATCCACTTTTCATCTGCTATCTAGGTACCCAAACACTAAATGCCATGTAAATCCCTTACCAGAGCTCTTGTATTTGAGGGAGTTTCACCTACAAATTTCACTTGCTCTGAGTCACGAAGTAGCTAGATATGACAAGGCGAATTCCTTTTGTTTCCCATCGCTTCTTTTTTTCTTGATTTCAGGTACATACATTCTTAACAATGCACTAGAGCAAGTTCTTTCCCCTTTCCTTGGCCATCCTGTCCTATCTCCATCTAAGCATAGTGCTCTAGATTGTTAAAATACGGGGTTATACGACCCCTGGTCTCCTATATATATAGATAGGCTTCGCCTATCTACTAGACTCACATTAATACACTTGATCCTATCCTCATATCTTCACCCCATATCAACATAGATTTGCATCTTTCTGTAATTTCAAGTAGCCACAACGTAGAAACAGTCATACAGTTGTCCTTACATGCCTGGACAAACCTAGTAAACAAACGTGATTTGTACTTTCCCTGTCACGAATCTCCTGTCGGGTGTGGCTTTAATTCTGATACTTAGGTACTATTAGTAAGACAAATAGCGAATTTATCATCAAATTAGATCAATTACGTGTTGGGTGGCCAAATTTACACCGAGAGATACGTGATGCTTTGGTATTGCTCCGATATTTCCTCAGGTGAATATGCTGCTTCACTCTTCTGGGACTAGTTTTAATAACAAAGCCAGAGTGTGGGAGATCATAATTATCCTCACGTGCATGAGCTTCTATTCACAGTTTATCCTTATATATAACCTGACTATGTACATTCCTTTTCCACTTCTCATTCGTGGCACATTTGTTAACAAGGGTACACTTTACGTAGTCGAATATAAGATCTAAGCCACATATAATTTGTTCACTAGAAGACGTATGCCTAAGACCAATTTATCTGATGTGCAAACAGTCTCCCTACCTGAACATATCTTGGAGTAAAGAAGCACCGCAGGAACGTGAAGTGATGGCAGAACTTAAGGTATGACCTCGCCGAATAAGCGGATACCGAGACCGGCATGGAGTCTACAAGAAATCAACATTAAATGATCGGTCACTGGCTTATTTGGAAATGAATAATTCCCATGCCTTGGTAATGCTTTAACCTGGCACTCTCACCCACATTTCTCGTAGCCACTTGTATCCTAGGACACCCGTCACTACACACACGGCAAAGAAATTTCCTCCTAGTCACCAACGCGGGCTGTTTCTCAAGACTCCTCCATCTTTTCCTCCACTACATCTTCCGATCTTGTGTAGTCTTTTTACAGACAGGAATCTAACAATCTGTGCTCTATATCACTCTCACTCCACCCAAAATTTCAGCTACATTCGTCATGGAGCCATATTTCTACAAGAAAGGCATGCCCAGCATCAGGTAAGTCAGTCCCAATATCTTTTTTGATGGGCTTGTACTTTCTAGATCCACCATAGTGGTGTTTTGTTATCAGCGCTTGAGACGGTTATCATTTATGATATTGATAGCAGCAGTCTCCGCACTATTTGAACCATGGGGGGGAATACATAAGTCTTAGACGGGCTTCTTGCATTACCTTAGGTGCATCTATGATTATGAACTTAGCTAATCAAACCTCTAATTAGCGACGACACTGATATCATCACGATCGAGTTACCAACTGGGGAGGAATATACTGCCCATGCACATCTTCTAGTGCACTATTCCAAGTACTTTCGCAATGCTCTTAGAAGCGGCATGAAGGAAGCAAGCACCCGTCGTTTTAAGCTGGACGAACCGGCAACTTCAGACACTTTGTCTTTCTTCATCAAGTGGCTCTACTCACGAAACTGGAATGCAAAAGATGGTGACAACTGGGTCGACTCAGATTGCCCTCCTCTCCTCTTCACCAAGGTCTGGTTGTTTGCCGACTATATTCAAGCGAGCGAGTTGCAGAACAACGTAGTAGCACTACTCTGTGCAAACTACGAATATTACCCGGAAGACCTATCGTTAAGACTGGAAGAGTTTACAAGTTTACCGATTCGACCCAACAGCGGGTTGTATCGCCTGATGACCAAAGAGATAGCACGCGGTATTTCTGATTCTTCTATCACCAAGGAGAATCGCGTGGCGTGCCTTCAGAAGCTCGACACTGACGCGATTACCTCTGTCACCCTGCACCTTGCCGAGCACAACGCGGTGCTGGACAGGGCAGAGTTGGAAGATGATTCGGACAAGAACTTAGCCAATGCGGCTATATCGCATGTTTATTGGTGGCCTCCTGTGGAGGAATTCTTTGAGAAGGATGAGGAGCCTACTCGAAAGGCATGGCACACCCACGCGTAAGGTCGATACTCTCACGGACTCGTGAGGAGGGAGAGGATCGTGTTATGCTACACTCCATACCTGGTTTCATGGAAGAAACCATTGCTATGGCTGCAAACCTCGCTGGTTTTATGCATACAGGGGAGTTTGAGCATAGGTCAAGGTGCGGTTCTCTTTTCGGGCGATAGTTCATGGCTTTAGAAATCGCGAATGTCTAGAAGGGAAGGAAGGTACAGAACATACTATATGGCCTGATACCAGAATTCGCCAAGGATAGGAAATTCAGATCTCGATGCCAAACCTTCCATACTTCAGCCAGCTGTGAATGTAGCCTATATTATATGATTCTCCGACGAGCTGACCTTGACCATAAGAACAGTACTATATTAATTTGAGCTGGCCACCCCATGGCTCTCCGAGTCTTCTTCAAGAATAAAGGGCTTGTCTTGGCCCTGTATTCTTGGTCTGATCCAGATACGCACACAGTTTGTCTGTGATATCTAGGTATTACCCAAAGAAAGTTGACGCACGTGTGAATATATTTTTTTGCCTTGAACAGCCACCTGATCCGTGTATAGATTCCCAGCCCATGCCGAAAAACTGGTCGATTGTACAGTATAGTCGGCGACGAATCCTTCTAACAGTGGACATACACCACTAATCAAACCCCCTATTCGCCATACAATGGTACAAAACATTGACCTTGGTGCTCTCTGTATATCCATATGATCATACCATGAGCCCCTTGGAAGTACTCTTAAGAGCCAACGATTTCACATGTACAGAGGCAATCTGCTGGAGACAAAGTAACTACGTATATGCTACATCTACGGCCTCATCCCATCTTTAAACACTCTACTGTGGGAATGTAGCTCCCTTTTCACTTATTGAAACGCAAGAACAGCAAGAACGCGTCCCTTCTCAAAGTGCACCAGATACTTTCCAAAGGATTTGGTGCCCTTCATCGAGAGAAAAGACGATCTATTCACAGCACTTGTTCCCTCTTCCAGTCCCCATCCTCCCTTTCGTATTCCTCGCGGCCACTACCTTCCCTTACACCCGCTCGCGTATCATCTCACCAGCCAGCATCCTGATGCCACTGCATCACCCTCATCATGTCTATGAACATTCCGACGGCGGGAGCAGGTCTTCCGGATCCTCTGCAGAACACCAGATACGAGTTCTGTAAGGGCGTTCCTCGTATAGAGTAAGTTTTCTGCTACTTATCTTGAATACCCTCACGAGACCATCGTCCCATCTTCAAAGTCAATGCCATTACCGTCAAACAACACTCGCTCATGCCCTCCCAACAATTATTCACCTGCTCTGCGTCGATGTACTAGCTTGTGTGCTTGTGACACTGTCTCCTCTTCACCTCCGAATACCACTAAACTACGACCACATCTACCCTGTCCAAACCTTCAAGCTCTCATTGCTAACGCCTCCCACAGCGACTCTGGCATCATAGTCACTATCCAGTCCCCGGGCGGACTACTATTCCGGGTTCATGCTCACCTTTTGGCTTTCGCGTCCGGCTACTTTCGCGCGATCCTTACCAACAACAATATACATGGAGCCCATCCATGCCACATAATCCTTCCTAAACTCGCGGTTGTCGGCCTCGGCGGTAGAGCCGAAAGGGAAGGCCATGTTGGCGCCACCCCCGTGCTCAACAACCAAGTCGTCCAGCTCTTCGTACACTGGGTGTACAAGCGTTGCCAGCGGGTGGAGGTGGAGAGTGATAGGGTCATGAGCGAGCAGGAGATCGCTACGTACTTCTTTGACCAAGACGAGAATTATTACTCGGAAGCCAATGTTGATGACGACGAGCCCCTGCGCTCCTCATACGTATACAACGATGTCCTGATCGGCGCCTGGATTCTGGGCAACGGCCTACGTGCCCCCGAGTTCCAGAACACCATCATGTCGCTGCTCTACGCGCACACGGAGTAGTATGTATTCAAGAGTTCATCCCTTTCCCTATTCTGTCCTGTCCCGGGAGCTATAATTTCCTTATCTGGGGCAGTCTGAGAGCATTTTGCTCCCGAAACATATGTTTAACCCCCATTTTATTTCCTATAAAGGGTAATTTCTAACTCGCGTTTACAACCAGTGTCCTTTCCCCCCGTGAGCGTTGCGAGCTCGCACTTCAGGCGTTCCTATCGCCGCCCTCAGCGCCACTGTACCAGAACGCATACCCCTCGCAGCAACACCAACAGCACATCGCCAGCGGTAGCAGTTCTAAGGCTCGGCTGCACACGCGCTTCGAGATCCCGCCCGGCAGTGCACTCGAGCGCTTCCTCGTCTTGCGCGCGGGGGCCTATATCCTGTGCCCCCAACGCGCTGGTGAGTTCCTTGATGACGCTGGCGGCTTTGGCGGCGGTCAGCGTGAGCTTGCTCCCGTCGACCTGACGGTCCCCTTGCTGCGTGGAATGGAAGGGTCGGCCTCGGTCGCGCTCACGGTGTTCCTGGCGGAGGAACTCAGTAAACGGCACTACGGCATCCCGGGTGTGATGATGCATCAGGATGAGAAGATCTACGTCTAAGCGGGAAGGGTTTACCCTCTGTCCTGCCTTCCTGGTCTCTTTCCTCACGTCACGTCTTTTATTACCTATACTCATTCTCAGGAACTAGGCACAATCGCGCACGCAGGGTTTTGGGGGGTGCAGGGGGTGATGGTATATTCGGAATTCCCAAGTCACGGTCGCCACATGCCAGCTGAAGCAACTACGGAACATTCGGAACCGTTGAAAAAGGTCACGAATACGTATATCACATTCTTCGAATGTGGTTCCTCTCCTCACCAGTTTCTCACTATGGCCTACTTCACTCGTTGCAGTATAGTCTCAGGGCGTAGTACTGTGCCGCTGGTCCAGCAATCTAGAGTAACTAGATCTGCAAGGGACATTCGTTGGGACACTCTTCTGGGCGAAAAGGAGGATTGATGATGTAGTTGTTGCTAGAAGCCTCATATTCACTTACTTCACTGCGTGTGGGTACGCAGATGCCGGGCTTTATACATAGAAGCACGAATGCGAATCGCAAATTGACGAGAAGAAAAGAAAAGAAAATCGTGACAAAACACCAACCTATCTACTGTGGAGATTGTAGCTCCCGATATATAATCTCAAGTAACCTTACCTACCTACCTACCTACCTACCTACCTCTTCAAAGTAAACGGGGAACATTTTTCCCTATCCAGTCAATTATTCCAACTAACGAAGTGATACCCTATCGCGCTTCTCCCTCTTTAAAAATATGAATATCATTAATCAGGATCATAGATATTTTCATGTTGTCCGAAAGCTCTTCAGGACACGATATCTGATTAGAAAAAGGGACACGGGAGTTTGAGATATCGCTTTCTTCCTTTCCTACCCTTTATTCCTTCATTTACTACCTAACTTCGCACACCCGATCCATTTTGTAAGAAACCCTACTTATTCGTCGTAGCAGGTATTCAACTAGTCTCTAATATTTCAGGATGCATCTCGCAACATCCATACAACTGACTCGGCATGTCACTCCAGCTCCTACTATGCAGTCTCGGTTTCTCGTAGTCCCATGCGCATGCGCGACAAGAACCCCCCGGTGCAGCTCCAGTGGTTACTATGCGAAACACGTCACAATCCTGCAGTGGAGGAAAAGTAATCTGCTTCAATAGAAAAAAAGGTCATATTGATTTTATGTCTATCATACAGGCATCAGGACTAAAACGTCATACGTTATATGCATATCCGTTCCGTACAGGTCCGCGGAAACCCATCGTCATCGCCCCATCCCGACCCTGTTCACATAAAACGCCTGGTCCCGTTAATTCGTTGTGCTGGCCATTGCCCAGCCAAGCCACCCCGGGGACCACCGACCCTGATCGTAGTCTTTTTAGTCCTTAAGATGCTGTAATTATCCTTTTTCTTTTTGCAATATGTGCAGAGTGGAGAAATATCTATAAACCGGCATACCAGCCGATGATGTCTTGTCCGATAATGCCAGATCTGCGGCCGCCCTATTCGCTGCCGCTCCGGAACGCCTTCCCCTTCCTATGAACACATCCTTGTGAACGCTAGGGCTAGAACGCATAGGAAATAATGATACCAACCCTCGGCTTCAACCGAAAACCCAGGCCAGAAACCAACAATTAAATCACAAAGCACAGGGTATCGCATTAGAAGCAAGGGACAAAGGAAACAACAAGAAAAATTCACAATAAAGCGGTGGCCACATTGATGATAGCCAGGGCTGTAATTTCTCAAGCAGCAGCAACAAGCTCGCTGCTGCCACCACCAAGGAGCTCGAGGACCTTATTGACCACGGCACTCGGGTAGCCTCTTGAAAGCATCTCGCTCACGACTGACTTAGCGTGCTCACGTTCCTCCACTGCTAGGTAAGCACGAGTCATGGCCTCATATGTGCTTGGCTCACGCCTTTCATGGCTGACACTTCTGTAGATCGATGCTGCCTTATCGATGTTTTTCTCACTAGCCCAGCCATGAATCAAGGTGTTAGCTATGTAGGGCGTTAGCTCAACGCGCTTTTGCCTCATCAAAGCCAAGATCGACTCGGTTTCAGCAACGTGATGGTTAGCAACCATGGATTCGAACAAGGCCTGGAAGAGGCAAGCGCTCGATGGGATACCGGGATCGCTCATGACCGAGTCAAATATCTTTCTTGCACCTTCCATATCGTGAAGAACACAACCACGGGCATGAATTAGTGACGCGTAGTGGACTGGCTCGGGTCGTTGACCAGAAGCGCGGACCATGTCGAGCACAGCTTCGGCGGCAGTCATGTTCACGGGCTCAAGAGTAGCATGAGTGTCCACAAGAAGCTTGTAGGTGTGGGCCGTCGGAGCAATACCCCGTGCTTTCATCCGTTCGTAATAGGCTAGTACCTTCGTCTTGTCGCGCTTTGTGGTCAAGAAGAATTGCATCATGCTATTGTAAGGAGCAGGGCGCGCCTTGTAGTTAGGCATAGCCTCCATCTCATCAAACAGCTCTTCGGCAAACTTCTCATCACTCACACGGCACAAAGCGTTGACAATAGTGCCATAGGTGACACTCGTTGGCTTGATACCAAGAGCACGCATCTCGGCGAAGTAGAACAGGCAGTCATCGATTCGGCGGGCCTTACCAAGCTTACCAATCAGAGCGTTGTACAAGAAAGACGACGGTTCAACGCCCTCAGCCTTGGCTCGATGGAATATTTTGACTGCCTCGGAAGCCTCGTCGAATGTCTTGGTCGACTCTTTGAGGGTAGTTATGTAGAGGCCGAACGTGTTCGCTGAAGGCGCCGCTCCCATCTCCAAGAGCTCGAGATGGTATTGTTCTGCCAATACACGGTCACCGAGTGTCAGGCATGCACCGACCATGGCATCGAGAATCGAAGACCAGCCGTATCGAACAATAGAGTACTGGGGGAGAAGAGGGACGTCGGTCCGTGCCATGGCGAGGATGTCGTGGCAGAGGTCCATCTTACTCTCTCGTGCTGCAGCGGAGATCATCTTCGCATAAGTGATATATCTTGGGTGACGGCCTGCACGCCGCATATTACGGAACCGAGTGAGAGCCTCATGAAGTCTAGGTCCCTTCCGTCCGTGCGCACCTTCGAGTTCATCCGAGATGATCGACGAACCCTTGAAGTCGGTATTATGGGCGTAGGGGTCAAAGTTATCTTCGTAGCTAGAAACTGTCGGGGTCGAGGGGTACGGCGAAGTAGACAGCGCTGGCTGAGTATGTGAAAAGCTTGCCTGGGATGTAATCTCGCGGGGATCGGCAATACTACGGGTGGACATAAATCTCGAAATGAAATCAACACCTTCGTCAATCTCATCAAGAACTTGTTGGTTGTTGTCACCCGCAGATGCTCGAATCCGCTGAAACATCTGCTCAGACTCAGCCAATCCTTCCGCAACTTGTCCCGATCCGATCATCGCTACGGCGTACATGGCAGCTGGCTCGATGAAAGACGAGTCCACGTTTAGCTCGGAACTGCTCAGGATATGCCAGTAACGAGAAGCCCCTGTAACGTCGCCTTCCCTGACACACAATGCCAACAATGCCATTGCAGGGGTAGCAATACCTTGGAATATAGTGGGGATATTCGCGAAAGCTGCTACAGATGTGTGCTTGTCTCCAGCATCTGCTGCTGCCGTTGCAAGGTCCGCCATGGCTGTCAAACGTGTGTGAGCTTCCACATTCTGGGCCCATCGCAGAGCTTCATCGTAAATACCCTTTGAAGCGAAGCCCTCAACGAAGCCCTCGGTAATCACTGTATCCTGGATCTCACCGGCACGAACGCCATACGAAGTCACTATCTTTTCGTAGAACTTCATAGCTCCATCAACCCGGCCATTTACAACGTACGCGTTGACAACAGCAGCATAAACCTGAGAGTCTAGCCGGTCGTTCAGTGTATACTTGCCATTATCGTGAGCAATGGCAAGTTCCTTGTACTCATTGTAACACTCAACAGCGCTAGCAAGGTCGCCGGTGCTGGCGAAGGCGGCGATCATAGAGGGGAAAGTGGCGGCAAAAGGAATGGCACCATTCAATTCCATATGCTCGAATAACTTTAGCATATCATTTACGCGACCAGCCTGAGCACATGCCGAGATCAGCTGATGGTAAGTTTCCGACGAGTAGTTAGCCTTATGTGTCAGGACAGATGACTCGAATAACTTCAGGGCAAAGTCAAGTCTATCGTCCTCGGAAAGAATGGCGTGTTCCAGCTCATTTGAGGCAAACATGAATTTCCCGGGCTCATCCATACCGCCGAAACGAACGCGTTTGTCCTCCAGCGACTTCTTCAAGCTAGCTACCTCGAGGCATCGAGAACCTAGAAGACCGACCAAGATGTTGTAGGTATCACTGTCCGGCAAGACCTTACGCCGCATCATGTCGGCGTAGACATCCAATGCCTTCGAGACGACCTCGATCTTCTCGCTAGGGATCTTGATAGCAGCGACCAACAAGGCATTGTAAGCAGATGCAATAGGCTTGATGTTGGCGACCAGCATGGCCTCGAACACGGCCGGAATCTCGGCGTAGCGGCCATCTTCAGAGAGCTTGGTAAGATGATCCGCATAGCTTTGCGACTGGGGGTCCACCTGCGGGGTAACAGAACGAGCAATGCTGGCGGGCGTTGCGGATCTCTCAATGACGGGCGTCTGAGCTCTGGTCTGAACTCCACTTGCGACAGATGGAGTGGGCGCCCTCAACGGATTGGTTGCGCTTCCTTCCAGCGCATCGCGCAGCTCGCGAACCTCGATCTCCTTCTCGATGGCGGCATCAATGTGTGCCAATGCCGCCTCCACGTCAACAGACACTGGCAAATCCCCGGCGCCTTGTTGCAAAGCGCCAGCGGCATTGGCAGCATCGGCCTTCTCAGTCTCAGCTTCCGGGTCTTCGAGAATGGAAGAGGCGTTCGGCTTCCACTCTATGGGCTTGGGGAACTGAAACTGCGTCCATTCTCTCTCTAGATCACCGGTATCCTGGTTCTTCTTGAGCGCCTCGAAGTAGGCATCGAGGTTCCCATGCTTCTCATGCCGGTGCTCCTGTGCGGCGACACTGGATGAAGTATGGAAAGCACTCTGGAGCTGAAGAGAAGAGAGTCGCCCGACCCGCTGGCTGCTACGCCGAGCAAAGGAAGGGCGGTTCTGCGGGTTTAGCACATGGGGATGAGTGGCAGCTACGACAGACTGCGCATAGCCGTGGGTGAAAGATTTCGCGAATCCTTGACGGATGAAGTTCTGGTACAGAGAGGAATAGATGGTGGGCATTTAGAGAACGCCAGGAGGGGAGGGTGACTGTGCCGCAAGCAATTGGGAGAACCCGGTTAGTATTGACTCTTCTATGATAATACAGATCAAGAGGTAGAGAGAGAGGGGGGGGAAAGAAAAGAGTGGTAGAGCATTAAGCGACACGGTTGACAGCTCAGAGTCAGAATAAAGATGTTGATGTGAATGTAAAGGTGGCGTATTATGGAGCAACGCGAAAAAAGAAAAAAAAAGTCTTAACTAGGTAGTTAGATGGGTCGAAGACAACTTACGTAAAGAAAGGGCAAAACTAAACGTTGCAGGTTCATTTGACAGCAAAGCTAGCCGTCAAACAAACGCGCGATCCTGGAGTGGTAGGAAGAGTAAAATATGGCCGGTTTACCTGACCAGAAGAAATTGTCATGAGGAGAACGGAAATAGAGAGTGAGAAGCGCAATGGAGGATGAGTGTATGATATTTGGGGAAAGGCTAGGATAAAAAAAAAGTGATGTTTGTGTGGTGGATGGTGGATGGTGGGTAGGAAGGGAACAAGGTCCTTAGAGTTTCTCGATAACGACATTATGGTATTTACGCAACTCGCACTGGGCAGAGTGGCTTATACCCGAGGGTACAGCACCGTCCGTACCGGCTGCACGGTTTTTTCTCTGTAGGTATCTTTGTTCCATTACATGTACCTAAACCTCCAATCAGAGCCTACGTCAATTGGGGTCGGGGAGCTAGAGTCAATGGCTCCGGTAAGCTTCTTTAGCGTCATTGCAACTGTAGACTTGCATACACACATCCTACATAGCGGTAGAGGTACTTCTGCAGTACGGAATACCTGCAGGTGCGCTCTATGCTGACATGTCGTCCACATACCTGTAATGCAACCCCCAGGGACAATCCCCCCGGAAGACTTATGTATGTATTCTTTTTTTGTGACTCAGTCAGGTCAGAAGAGACACCGCCGCCACAACACCAGCGAATCAGTGACCTGGCGACTATGCAGAAGAGAGATTCCTCCATGTTGCTCCAGTTGGACGGCGACCGTACTATGTAACTTACATAACAGATTGTCTGCGAAGTTGGCAAGCAGGTCACAAGTCTCCAAGGAGATGCTTGAACCCAAGTAGCTCAAGCAGCTCAAGCTATTGTTGTTGACATATAAGGTAGCTATTTCGTTTCGCCAAGTTGACGGTTGACCGTTTACCTACCTTCACCAAGGACCCATGTTCGGGTACTTTTAGCTTGGGGTCCCTAGAATCCAGGTGACAACCAGGAGCCCGCTAATTCCTCACCACAAATTACCTGTAGGTAGTGAACGAGTCATGATTCAGGCCAGATCGCCAGTATTCAAGGGCCATATCCATGACGAAGGCACTTTTATTTCCGACCTGGGACCCCGGAAAGAAAATTAGGCAGCTAATAACGACAGCTCTGCGCGAGTTGATCGCTAAGGTATTACTGTGTAGGTGGTGGGTGTGGCGGGTGAGACGTACCTTAGGTAATTTTCATAGCTTCCACGGCAGCCTCGGATGCTGGCCCTTCCCCAGGGCTGCCAGGTTAGAAGGTGAGATTTTTCTTTCCTCTTGGAGATGCGAAGAGAACAAACCGGAGGCAACCAGGCACGCGTCGCATGTAAGGCGGCGAACAGGAAAGATTTGGCGTGTGGGGGACCAGGGGTGGGTAACAGTGCAGAGCCTGATTGGCCAGCTGCCAGTCGCATTGTCCAATGAGACGGCGACGCCAACCCGTGCTAGTGGGTAAAGCCGGAATCTCGATCCCAGCAGCTCGGAAAACGCAAAGAACAGTCATCATCATACAGCACACTACCTAGGTATGTACCTATTTTCACTAACTCCGAGTGACAGTGGAGATAATCTAGCGCAAAATCCCAATCCATAATGACCTCCAAGATTTTCTTATCAGTATTACACTCAAAGCGTGTAATATAGTAGTAGTGGAACGACGGCAGGCAGGGAAAACACACCAACTCTCTAGCTGCCCGGCCCAGAATGCCTCGCGGCAGAAATGAAATACAGGTATCTACCTAGTTAGAAAGAAGAAGAAATGAAAAGAAACGACGAAGAGCTAGGACTGGAACTAAAACTAAACTAGAACTAGGACTGAAAATTACTTAGTAAGAGGTAATAAGTACATATAGGTACCCCGCTAGGTGTCTTTTTCGAGTCCTATGAGTAAGCACCCTACTCTTAAACACATCTAGCGCCCCGGTTGAAACCCGTTTTTGGATCAAACTAGGTACAAACCACGTCTCGATACAGTAGTGGTGGACATTGACATAACAGATATGAGGGTGGATGGCCAGTGTTCGCCCCTCCCCGCCCCCCTAGCCCGAGGCACTGACACAAACCCGCCGATGTAAATCACTCCGGCCCTTTCAAAAAAACACTGGTTACAACAATGTGAGTGAGGGGGGGTGACCTTGTGTCTCTCCTCCGCACTCCTCAAACGTCTGCCTGGTATCAAACGTTGGCCCGTCGGTATATTATCACAAGGGCACCTGCCAGCCTGCATGATACACATACGTACATCCGTATGTAAGTAATACGCTTTAAATCCACAAAAGGCCTCATACACTAATTAAGGGAAACAAGAAAAAGAACGGGCGGCCGGTCGAGAGTACCTAAGGTAAGTAATGCATGATCGCGTGAACACATTTTATTCTGTACTGCCTCCCAACAACGAAAATATTCCGCGTTGCACGCAGCCTAGAGAAAATAGAAACCTACCTACTCCTAGGTATGTGAAGTCCTTAGGCCACGTACCTAGTCATCCGTCCGCGTCCGAGAAGCCCGATCGTCCGATGGCGAAGGACCGGCTCGTCAATTCATCCGTTCCCGCCGCCCCTCCACCCCCCTTTTTTTTTCTATCGGGGCCGAGGTCACCGAGTCGGCGCCGATTTTTGTCCTCTCTTCGTATTTTAGGTACCTCATCTCAAAGCATGTATTGCCTGATATACGAATCAACAATTTCATTACGCGGCATTCCATCCATCATGGCCCCCGATCTGCTTAAGCCTACAGGGGTTTCACACAACACTAGAACTCGGATAGAAATTTACTCGCTAGTAAGTAGATAGGGGATGATTAGTCGACCTACCTAGTCGACCTACCTTACCTATTCTCAGTACTTTATGATTAGAGACCACCTGGAACCACTTGGATTAGAAACGACGGCAAGCTAGGAACTACACGTTGCCTTCAGACGTAGTAACCTTCCTACGATATCCAGATGGCCGTAATAGGCAAAAGGAGAATTTGTGCCAAAAAAAAAGGGGGGGGAAGAAAGAGAAAGCGAAGGAAAATAGAAGGACATCGCGATTGCATTATTGCGATTGTACCTTTCTGCTCTGTAGGTATATGCGAGAGATATTATTGTCAAGTCAGCTCGGGAAAGACATGTCAATGGATGTTGAGAGACAAATACTACATGAACCAAATGCTTTATTCAGTCCATAGGCACTTCTTGGACGCTCAGACTTTCACGACTTTGATCTGAGCTAGTAAGAAGCGCAGCTATGCTAGCCACAAGTAAACGCCCGCTCTCGTATGAATGTTTGACCCCGGGGGAAAGCGTCCGTCCCATTTTTTAATTATTTCTTCGAGAAGAAAGACATGATGTTGCCCTGGGCGCCCTTCGCCGCCGCGGCCTTCTTCGGCTTGGCCGTGGGCTCCGCTTTCACCGGCTGGGCCTTCGGCTTCGGCTTCGAGGGCGCCGGAGCGGGAGCCTCATCTTCGGAGAACGACTCCCAGCCGGGCTCCTGGATCGTGACGAGATAGCCCTGCTCATCAAGGATCTGCTTCTTGCGCATGACACGCCGTCTGCCCCTCCGTCTTCCATCTCCCGCGCTAGACACGAGCTCGGCTGGCTCCTCTGCCTTCGGCTCCGGCTCGGACGGAGATGGCTCATCCTCCTCCATTGGTTCCTCGGCTGGGCTCTCGGCCTTCTCGGGTTCTTCCTCCTCCTCTTCCTCCTCGTCCATCATGGCTTCGAGCTCGGCTTGGCGGTTCTTGCGCAATTGCCTGTTACTACTGTCTTCCTGCTTCACGTCCGCCATAGGCTCCGCATCGTCCTCGCCGTCGTCGGACATGGCGGCCTTCTCCTCTTCCGGAGCTTTAGCGGCGGCTGGTTTCTTGGGCTTAGCAGCTGCTTTTGCAAACATTTGGCCGATTCCAGAAGAACTCTGCCGTTTCAGTGATGAGGATGGTGTTGGTTTCTTGATAGGCGCTGATGTCGTTGATGGCTTGGGCTCTTCCTTCCCGGGGGCTAAAGAAGAGGGCTTTGCCTCTTGCTTAAGCTGGGCCATCGGTTCCACCTTAGGTGTCGGTGCATTGGTAATGGACTTGGGCGCAGGGCCACGACGCTCGCGCTTGCGCATGTTCGGATTTGAAATGGCACCATAGACCTTGTCCGAGGCAGGAGAACTGTCCCCAGACGAAAGCTCTAGAACCTGGCGGGCTGTGTCGGCCAAGAGCTGGAGGTCCTTAAGCGGATGCGGCGCTAAGCTGTAGACGTGTATTGATGTGACCTCATCATATTGTGCCAATGCCTCTATTGCTGCGTGTCAGTTGGTGATAACTGAGATATTTGGAGTAAGGAAGACTGCTAACCCAGAAGCTGCTCTTCTCTGATAAGAGAGAGCGTCTGGATGGGTACTTCATCCGAAAGAGGAACCTGCAATTCGTCGGTGTTCTGAGAGTTGGTCATCTCGACATCGTCATCCTGCTGGCCATCCTGCTGGTCAACCTGCTTCCTAGTTCCGTAGATCAGATAGGTAGCATGGAGGCTATTTGGCCGCTTGCCATTTTGCCACTTGTGAAATTCATAGAGCATTCTGCAGGGATATTGTGTGAGCATAGAGCGCTGTGGACGTAAAATGTATTGATTCAATAAAGTACGTACTCCTTGGCAGTGTTGACATGGACTTTTAAAGCCCGACTCAAGAGTCGATATGTGACCTCCAAAGACAAGGCGAGTTAGTAAAGTAAGGAGAACGAAAAATGCCCGGACCGGGATGCTGAAGGCTTGACTTACGAGTTGGTCCTCTGTCAGGAGTTTTTGGGCCAAGTACTGCTTGTATTCGTCCATCTTGGCTTAAACCCGAAATGCTTTATTCTCTGTGGTAAAATTCTTTTTTGCAAACTGACTGAGATATAAGTAGAGGTCGAAGTTGTCAGAGCAGCGCGTTGCGACGCGTTAAGTGGTGGGGCTTCACAGGCAAGATAATGCAGGGGGGGTGGTTAAGTGGAAAAAAGGGAGCGGGCTAACTAAAGGTACGTAACTTATCATTTTTAATTGGTAGGCGCGTCTCACCTACGAAGCCGCGACTTCTGACTTCAGTGTTAGTCGATGATCTCACCTGAACCCCGAAACAATGTGAACAATCCTCCTTGTTCATTCCATCTCCCTCGTGTACAAGGCGGATGGTTGCTTTCCCAGGTCGACAAAGAAGGCGCAGGGCCATACACGACAACAGTAGACGCCATACACGGGCCGCTTGTCAATCGTTCAACAACTTAACCTACCTACCTACCTACCTTTACTTACTGACTACCTAACTATACTTCGAAGAAACCCGCATAACCCGACCCGACGATGAACGATACAACTCCCGCTACTACAGTCGACGCCTTCGAAAATGTGACTGACTCGACCGACTGGCTCTCAACTCCGCTCTCTGGCCTTGCCGCCGTCGAGGCCGCTCTCCGGTGCGAGGTCTGCAAGGACTTCTATAGGACGCCCATGCTAACCTCCTGCAACCACACCTTCTGCTCCATTTGCATACGGCGTGCCCTTTCAAACGACGGAAAATGCCCTCTATGCCGCGCCTCCGACCAGGAGATGAAACTGCGAAGTAATTGGTCGATGGAGGAAGTAGTCGCAACATTCACACAGACCCGGCCCGCCGTCCTCGATTTTGCACAAAGGCCGGTCGCTGCTACATCTAGGGGACAGTCGCCCAAGCGGAAACTAGACCAGTTTGAAGATATAGACAGGGGGGATCCCAGCAGCCAGCGCTCGATCAAGAGGTTACGGTCGTCACTGAGACTAAGCAAATCGAGAAGCATAGAAGCCACCGCCGAAATGGCTCGTCAAGAGGCACACATTCCAGATCTAGAGCCACCTAATTTCGAGCCGGAAGATGGTCTGGTCGCCTGTCCCATATGTTGGCGGCGCATGAAACCACTACAAGTGGACAAGCACCTCGACACGTCCTGTCCTGGCGAGCCACGGCCTGAGCCCTCGCCGCCGCGGCAAGCCTCAAGAACATCGACCATACCCAGCACTTTCCCATCAACCTCCTCCTCCTCCCGCCAGCAACCCCCTTCCAAATCCCTCGAGCGCCTCCCCGCACTCAACTACTCCTCGCTCAGAGAGCAGCAGTTGCGCAAGAAAATGTCGGAGCTGGGCATCTCGACAGGCGGGGGCCGGCAGATGCTCGAGCGGCGGCACAAGGAGTGGGTGACGATCTGGAACGCGAACTGCGACTCGCTGCGGCCGCGGCGCAAGGCCGATCTGCTGCACGACCTCGACATATGGGAGCGCACGCTGGGCATGCGCGCCCCGACGTTGTCGCGGTCCGCCGTGCTGGGCGCCCAAATCAAGGACAAGGACTTCGACGGCGCCGCCTGGGCAGCCAAGCACGACAGCTCGTTTAAGGACCTGATTGCCAGCGCGCGGAGGAATAAAGCGCAGGCGCAGACGCAGGGGAAGGAAATAGACCAGAACCCGGAAGAAGACAAGGAAGGAAAGACGGCGCCCAGTGGCGGCGCACAAATGGCAGGACTACCCCCGCCGAAGGCAACTTCCCCAGACACTGGGTCTGGGGTTATCGACTTGACCGACGATGACGTCGGTCTCGTAACGCCGCATAGACAATCTCACGGTGGAGATAATGTACCAGAGACAATAGAGCTTGGGCCAGGGAGGACTATGATATCCTAGAAAAGGGGGGGAGAGACTATAGGGGTAGATATAGTAAGAGACGAGGGGGGCTTATTATATATAATAATGCGATGAATATATTCAAAGTGCAGATAAAAGTGCGTACATCTTGTTGCCGCTATTGCTCCTACTTAGTTAGCTGCTACTTGTGCCGTCTTCTCTGAACCGTCCGTAGTATCTAAATGCATTGCTCCTAGCTCGCTCACCGCGCCCGCTACGGGCGTGGGTGGCCTGTTCTCCTCCTTCTCCCCGACCGCGCCCACCGGCACCGGGGCCAGCTTCTCCAGCTCGGCCAGCTTGCGTCTCGTCTCCTCGGCCTCCTTCTCCTGCTGCGCCTCCTTGATCCTCTCGGCCTCTTCCTCCTTGTTCCGCTCCTCCGCGAGCATAGCTTCGAACTCGTCGTCAACTTCGACCTCGTCCACGACGCCAGCTCCAGCCCCGACCTCGGCAATGATGTTGCCCACCTCGTCGACCTCGCCCATCTGCTCGCGCAGACCGTCTAGCACCTCCTCGACCTTTTCGGCGCCGCCGACCCTGGCGTTGAGGCCGCGCAGCGCCGCCGTGCTGGACCGCATCACGCGCACCAGCTGCACGTTATCGGCCGCCTGCTGCATCTTGGTAGCGACATCCTCGAGTTGCGAGAGCGTCGCGTGCCGCGTCGCTAGATGCGCCTCGGCGCGCTTTTTGGACCGCAGCGCCGCGAGCGCCGCGACGCGGTTCTTGCGGCGCACGGCGTCTTGGGCCGCGAGCCCGAGCTCGTCGACCCGTCGGCTAAGTACTTCGGTCTGCTGCGCCAGGTCCTCCGTGAGCTCCTTCAGCGACGCGATCGCCGAGTCCTCCTCCGTGATGACGTCCGCATCTTCGGGATTGCGGATCTTTATCGTGTTGCCGTCCGTAACCAGGATGCCCTTGTCATGTGAGAGGAATTTGACCAGTACCTCGAGGTCCATCTCCGATAGCCGGCGGCCCTCCAGCAAGCTGCCCTCGAAGGTCCGACGGAACTGCGTCTTCGAGAATGTCCGTTCGAAAGGCGACGTCCGGTCTGCTGCCGTATCGACAAACGCCTTCCCCGCGATCTCTAGGTTCTGCAGCACAACGAACTGGCCCCTCGGTATGGTGTCCTCTCCAGCTCCTCCACCGCCGCCAGCTACGAGCCCGATCTGCCGCAGGCCCCAGCCGAGCACGGCGAATGGTATGCTAGCCCAGGAGGCGAATGACGTCGTCGAGGACTTGGAGGTGTATATACTCTGGCGTGCGGCAAGAAACTGTGACAATGGAAGGAGCTCGCCGGCCGCGAGCGCGTCCTGCAGCGCGGTGCCAAGCGCCAGTGGGCGGCCGAACTGCTTGCTCTCAAGGGCACGTAGGAAGGCGTCACCGTCTGGCTCGAGGAGGAGATGGTTGTGGGTTGGGGACTTGGAGGCCGAGGGAGCGCGCCCGGCGAGTGCGGCGTGGGCGAGTCCCTGCTTCCATGCCGAGACGTTGGCGGTGTAGCCGTCTGGGTTCAACGTTCGCTGGGAGCGGAAGTCGGAGTAGAGGGCTGGAAGACGGGCTCTGTGATTCCACGGGAGCGCAGAGGATCCGCGTTAGTAATATGCTTGCTTATATTAACGGATATAGAAACGAAAACAACAAGAAGAAAGGGTATGGGTGTATGAGTAGATGGGCGTTGTTGAAATGGCTATTTTGGGAGATGCAGTGGGTATCGAATTACCTTCGGAAGTTCTGGTCATTCTGGACTAGGTAATCAAGGAGTTCGCTCATGGTGAAAGACTCAAGTCTGAGACTCGAGAGGAGAGGAGATAGGTACTGGATGGAAGATGAACCGAGGGAGGAGGTCGGACAAGAAGGTAGAGGTAGGTAATCAGTAATGGTACAGCTCAGAGCAGACGGACGGGTCGAAAGCCCTTTTGCTAGCAGCAAGCAACCGAAGCTTTTCCTCGCCGCTTTTCTTTTGGCTCTGGCCTCGGCAACGGGACCGCGTTGCCTTGTTTTCAGTCCAGATTTTGGTTGCAGGCAGAAAGTGGCATCTTAAACTGATTAATGCCTTAGATGTTGGGACACGATGTGCTAAATTGGATCCACGGTGGTCAACACGCCGTTCTGGCAGGGCTTATCAACGCGACGTCACCGCCGATAAGCGCTGTAAATGCTAAGGTTTGGCGTCAACTCACCGCCCCACTAAAAGCCATCCTTAGGTAATCTTTCTTTAATAAGAAGGTACCTACCTAACCTAAACCGTAGGTGGCATTAGATGCTTGGTGTTTTAACACGATATGTACTGTTTTACCATGTTATCTTATGAGATGACATCCACTATTTCCCTCTGTAAACTTTGAGAATTTAGACCCTAACATACCTAAACCTCATAGGGCTTTTAGCAACGCCATCTCCAACTAGAACGCCAACGTCTGATAACCTCTCCTCGTCAACGGTTACCAGCAGCGATTCCACCGCTACGACCAGTATTATCTCGACATCTCTATTGAGCTTGTCCATATTTTCCCCCCTACAATAGGGTTGCTGGCACTTGACTTTCCATCCATCGATTTGACTATTCGCGCTACACCTTTTATTATCACTGTAATAATGATGCCAGTATCCAGGTTGTCAACTAATGCGTCGGCCTCTGTTCCGAGTTCGATAGCCAAGGCGATGAAGCATGTTTTGATATTATGTGGAATGCGAATTTGACTAGTCCTGTTCCCCAAGGTGGAAGTTGTTTTTGAAAAGCTCAAGTATGCCCCTGAGCCCTTGTGGTTGTCCAGTGCAGTAGCTGTGACTCTCGTGGGTTTAACGGAGATCTAAACATCGATAATTTCTATAGTATAGACGAGGCCCCGACCAGAGCTCCGTCGAATACATTCGAGGTACGTTGGGTCTGCTTCATCAAAACGAATCAAGTCAGCTGTCCTCAGACAAGACCGAAACGAATTATGCCTACTACCCTAGGATATATATAAATGAGGACTTTGAGGCAGTAGAGAATCAGTCCAAATCTTGCTCTAATACTCTCCTGGTCCCGATGCTGAGATTGTTGGCCATGATAGTCCTAAGGTGGGTGTTACAATATGGTTACTGTCACGGTGCTGACCACCATGGCTATATATACCAACTTAGATTTCAAGGTGTCGACCTTGAAATTCTGATACCCTTTTGGGAGGTTAGTAGTGTGGTAGTTGGTCCATGACCTAGCTGTCAGTTACTCCAGGTTAATTATCTCGAATACAATGAACGAACTCTCCACTAAAATTATACGTTCGATGCGGTCTCCTTAAGTATGTAGTCATGAGATCCGCAATAGATACCCATGTCAATGTGCATACATAGTATTACGGGGTAACGAATGCTGTCTTTGCCCAGTCTAAGCCATCGCATCTACAGTGGCTCTATAGTTACTGTACTACATCATCCTGTAAGTTTCTTAGAGTCTTGATATATGAAATTGCCATGCACTGAAGCATCATAGTTTAGTCTCTGTATTGATATAATAGCGCCAAATTTGTTCTTAGAATGCCGCAGAGGTCCCTCTTTACGTATCACATAATACACGCCCGATCCTCATAGACGTACTATGTAGCTCTGCTTAAAAACGGAGGGAGAAGACACCAAAAACTCTTATCCATCGTTCGAAGTGCGGCTCGGCATTTTACCCCACTAGATCTCGATCTGCTAAGTTTGTCAAAGACAATTAGCGCAAAGGAGTCTTTTGGTGAGGAACCATTCCAACCTCCACACCTTATAACTTTCGAAACAATTTCCACCAATCAACTTTGTCCGTCTAGGGATAGAAACTCGAAAACGGCAACTCAAACTTGGCCAGAACAGTCTCTTCCAACCTCAGTCCACATGCAGAGTCTCCAGGGTGGAGAAGGCACTAGTGTCAATTCGAGAGACTTAAACCGAAGTGCTACGTAGGGGTCATGTAAGGGAAACAACTTAGTGTTGTGTGTTATATTCGATTTGTGCTACCGCATGTGACTCGAAGTCCGGTAAGTAGATTCTGTCAAACGTTTCCCTGGATATCTTTCTAGGAAGTTTGAAGTTCTTGATTGGTGTTTCTCACTACCCAAGACTAGACTTTGAAGATGAATGCTTTCAACCTTCCAATGTTATGTTAGTCTATTGGATGTCATACTAACACCGTAGTTGTAGGTCATTTGTCGAAGGAATGTTCTCGCGCTTTTACGGCTAGACGTAGTGGCCCAGTTACTACCAAGGCTACCATCGCTGAAGCCACCATAGAAGCCGGCCATAACCACAAACGTTTGAAGGACAGTAGGTAGTGGTTTGACTCCTACGGGGGGTTAGCAACACTGCCCAAGTCTGCTGGCGCAACCTCAACATTAGCGGCCATCAAAATTTTCACCTCATACCGTGGTGGCATGGTAAGCAATTCCTATGTCCCTCTGCCGTCGTCCATATACTTTCTGGTGGAACAATAATGCCTAATCAAGATTGCTTTAGAACCTCCTGTGAGAAAATTTGACATTCCTTTACCCCTAACCTCGGAGTTGAAATTATTTAAAAGACCTGCTAATATAAGACGTCAAAGAAATTACACGATGGTTCTCGTAATTTATTTCTACCAGTTGTTATATGTCATATATTATTAAAGAGCCCAAGCTAACGGGTTAAATGACGAAGGTGTGTGGCGGGCAAACCGTAACGGGGGAGGCCGATACCATGTTAATCCTCGAGGACGGCACCACGTTCTCTAAAGTCATCATCGGGCCTAACCAGGCAGAGGAAGCTCACTGTAAGGGAACTTGCACATTTAACTCCGGCGATATGTGCACGATCATGAACTCTTGCCAGAATAGCGGCAAAAGCTGCGATCGTTTCACGGGCAATACTAATGGTGACGAGCCCACGAAGATCGGATCCGGCCCCGGTGGAGCCTACTGCAAGGTAACGAAGGTCAAGTACAGGCTTCTAGGTGTTTGCAAAGGCAAGGATGAATTGCATATAATCAACGTATATACGAAGTATAGGATACCTGATTATGGATGAACACATCCATACGTAATATCATCAATTTGCGGTTACATACCTAAGGTATTTTCGTCCCACTAGTCGCTTGGAAATCTATTCTGTAAACCTGAGATTTATCTTGTTTAGAGGTAGACATTACCAGGAATGTGGCAACCCGGCAGCATCCAGTAAAGACTCCAAAGCACTAAACAGCTTCTCATCTTCGTACCTGCAATTGTGGTCAGCCAACTTTGTCCCGGCTTGTTTCCGTTATGATAACCCATCGCGGTAATAAGGACTGCGAGGAAACAACTTACCTCCTCCCAACTAGTTGCAGCGAGATAGGCGCTTCCTTATATCCCTCGGCCCCATGTTGCCTCCACAGGTCATAGTTATACTTATCGCTCTCGCCTCTGGGCGTGTAACCCTCCGGGTACGCATGATCGGTGCCTTCTCCGTCCTTCTCCGCGCTCACCGATTCACCCGTAGGGAACACAATGGCTGGATAATCCAGCAGGTTCCACTGCGACGTGTAGCTCCAGTACTTACTCGTCTCAAGCTTGGGCGCCACTCCGGGTCCAGCCGGGCAGAGTATCACATCCACCATCTTGCCACCGGCACTGTCCTTGGCCGTCTCGTTCCACAGCTGCGCATACTGCTTCCGGTAGTCGTCGCGCTCCTGATTCGCCTTCCAGAGGCCGGGGATGGTGTGCTCACGCACGTGCGGATTGTCTAGCAGAATCCACTTGGACAGCGGCATCCAGGGCTCTCCAGAACTATTAACGGCGGCTTTCTCGTCTGCGCCGCCGTCGCAGAAGTACAGTTTTGCCTTTGGACGTCGAGTTTTGCCCTCTTAGCTTCATCATACAGTGAGTAATAGGGGTGTAATATTAAAAAGGCTTACGATGATTGACCACGCAAGATCGTGCCCCAAAGGCTTCCAGTCTACTATTTCAACGTTTTCGCTTTTAGCCAGCTTCCCCACGAGCTCCCTCATCGCCCTCGTTACAGGCGGATGGGGCTTCACGACGCCATCGTCCCAGATGACCCCAACCCTGATCCTGCGGCCTTCGTACGCGCCTGTCGCATCTCTCCAGAGCATGGGAACTAAGCTCGGTTCCCTAAGCCAGGGCTCCCTATCGATTACCGACTTAGTGAAGAGCTTCAGGCCGGCGAGACTAGTGGAAAGAGGCCCTATCGCGGCCAGGATATGCTCGGCACCCGCCATCGTGGCAGTCCAGCCGGATACTGGTAGGCGTAGGCTTGTGGGTTTGTACCCAAAGACACCGTTGTTGGCCGCGGGCGAGCGGATAGATCCGCCAATGTCTGTGCCAATTCCAAGGAGTGAGCCCCGGAGACCGATAAGTGCGCCCTCCCCGCCGGAAGAGCCGCCGGCGGTCAGGGTTGTGTTGTACGGGTTCACCGTTGTTCTATACCAGTGGGTTAGCAAGATTCTACTGTGGGGTAATTTTCGGTGATGTCTAATTTAGTGGTAAAACTACGTTAGACTATACTGACCCGTATAGGTTGTTGCTCGTCTCAAGGTGCATCAGCGTCTGCGGCTGCGTGGTCCTAACGTAGAACACAGCGCCGGCGTCCCACAGGCATTGCAGAATGAGCGCGTCTTCCTCGGCGACGTTCCCAACCCAACCCACGAACCCGGCGTTGAGATCGCAGCCTTTTATGCCGACATGCTCTTTGATACTAATCGGCATCCCGTGAAGCGGACCCATGGGCGTCTTGTTGGTAGCGAGGTATTCGTCAAGATCTGCTGCCCGCTTAAGTGCTCGTTCTGGAAGCAGCTCCGTGACACAGTTAACTAGCTTCTGAGCCAGGCCTGCGCGCCGCAAGAAGGCCTTGACAACTGTCATTGAGGACCATTGACCCGAGGCTAGTTTCTCTATGAGATTCTCGACAGTTGTTTCGGTAATGGTGAGTTCTTCCTCTGTCAAAAGATTCTTCGACAGGTTCGTGGTGTTGAGAGGTATGTCGCCAGCATGCAAGTTTGGCAGTGGAGGATCAAGCTTTGCTATTGATGCGTCTCGATGTCGCTGGCGATCTGCCGCTATCTCCTGCCAGGTTGCGCCAGCCGCAGTTGTCACGGCACCGGGATCCATTATCGAATTGTATATGGACAGTTCAGCTAGCAACTTCCTTCAAAATAAGTTCTCACAGATTAAAGAAGCTATCGTAGCAGTGGACGGCTTTTCACATCACCGCAATACGAAGTCTGTTCTATAATCACAAGTATTTCCCACAACTATGACGGGGATATAGTTTGTTGTGTTGTTTTTCATAGGACTTGAGTATATTCGTATCTACAACTAGATAAAGCAAGGTTCAGACCTGGGTTGTCTAATAATGATTCAAGTTATTATATCTTCACAAGATTGGTCTTGCGTATGACAAGAGAGCTCATCCCCTCACTTCGCTTCGGAACACCAAAATAGTAATATCCGAATTACTCCGGCATATGCATGTAGTGACTGAAACAGGGGTGGTCGATTGGCTTGTAGATGTTCAACACGACGCTGTGTTACTATGCTCGTGATATCATTGGAGTAGAGGCGAACGATGATGCAAACATGCTCACGATAATTTACAATATTCTTCAGATGAATTAGTTTTCTCTCCGATCTGCAACTGGTAGTGACTCATCGTAGCTGGTAGTTGGCTATATGTAATGGGTATGATAATACTAGGCCGGCTCATTTATGTGGCTCTTAACATGAAGAATGTACATAGCTAGAGATGTTGTTATAACCAGGAAGGATAAGCTTTTTGTACCAACGAAATTATCATTGCTACGTCTCAAGCTTGCTGTTGGTATAAATAACATGTACTCGGCTCTAAGAATCACATGTTCATGTTATATTCTAAATTGCTATATCCCGTTATCATCCCGTCGAATTTAGCCGAGTCAGCTTTATCAACAAAGTCTCTACTATCTGGCCTAACCTTATCACAACATATCTACCTACTAAACCATGTATAATGACATCGGGTTAACGTCTCGTAAGTAATGAAAAATATACCATCTAAACACAATGATCTTACTTAATTAGACTTAATAACCAACAAGAACTTCATACCCCTTTCTGTACCCCGTATTACGGTGATGATAAAACCACCGTAGTATAAATGGCCCACTTGCTTAATTGATCTTATCAACCTCTGATCTGCGGTCTTTAATCCTACCGGCCAACTCCGTAGGTAGGTATCTATGCTAGGTAGGTATGTAGCAGTATACCGATCGCGGCGATAAGGAGCTGGGGCTCGCGATCGCCCGCTGTATGCCTCGGTGAATATTCCAGCACTAGGTGGATTCCAAGCGTGTAACAAGGAGCCACAATATAACTAGTATTATCTTGAGCATTCACGAGCTCTCTCCGACCCTGTTCGAACTCTCGGTAAGAGTTCCTTAGGTGTGTCGACGTAACGGTGTACTGATACTATTCGAGACTAAAGTGGTGATCTCGGCACGGCCACTAGGGTTAGATTCCCCGATGTAAGCTAGGGTCTGGTTCCTCGCATACTGATAAGTGCCGTCTCGTCATAGGCACTCCGCAGCCTTGCCCTATCCTCATGTTTCCCGATAATGTCAAGGATTTTCATTAGCCCTTGAGATCTAGAGTAGGTATTCAGCGCAGGTAGCTCATATAATGGCCATTTACTAGTCCTGGGTCCTGTTTGATCTTGAAGCTAACACACACACGGACACACCCCCCTTCCCCCCGTACATAGGCCTTGCTCCAAGTAGATTCGAGCATTGTAGTGATATTTATAAATATCCTATTATTGAGCGGGAGAGTTCTGGGAAAAGTTCATGCTGTACCCGCCTGTCTTTTCATCCTTGACTATATTGAAGTTATCTGTGCTCAAGCCGAAGGGCCTTAATATCCCATTTCCAAGCTATTACAACGCTATTAGCCAAGGGACATATCCTTATGACTGAACTGAATTAAACTTACATCTTTCAACTTCCCCCACATCTCGGACATTTCCTTCTCCTGTGCCGCCTTGACCCTGGGCGGCAATGATCTTAGCTGTGTCCGCACTATTCTCTCGTCCGCGTTGGTGAGATTCTTCATTGTCATTAGAACCCTGTAGTCCTCTTCGGCGCCCGATAGGTCCGACCAGCCGCCGAGTTCACTTCTGGCTCTCGCCCGGCGCATCAAGGCCTTTGCTCGTATTCTTAGTATGTCGTCGTGCCTCTTCCGTCTCGCTATTTTGGCCGGTGTCTCTTCCTTCATAGAAGGAGCACTCTTCTGTGCCCCAGAGCTCACAATCTCTTCCTCGGCTTCCTCATCCTCTCTAGTTTCTTTCTTCTCTTTTTCTTCCTTCCTGTCCTTCTCCTTACCGAACTCGGCCTTTTCGACACGACTCAGCCCATCGAGGGACTCGGTCGCGCTCTTGATAGCCTCTTTGTATTGCTCCAGCTTCAGGTGGCATGCGGCGATGTTGGACTTCAGCACGGCAAGTTCGTAGTCTAGGTAGTATGGGCAGATGCTGGCGGCTTCTTCGTACTTGTTAATGGCGTTCTCGTACTTGGTGGAGGTGAAGAGCGCATTCGCTTCGGATTTTCTGTCGTTCGACTCTCCTAAAAGACTCTAGGCATGGCGTTAGTCGGATGTAGATGTTTATCGTGGGCAAGTGATGAATGGATTGTTTACATGCCGCTTCTTCCTCAGGTGGGAACCTCTCCGGTGTCGTTGACTCCTCAGGATCTGTGTCTTGGTCGTGTGTCGCCTTGGCAGCCGAGGGAGACTTCCCTTTCTCTTGCGTATTAGTCGGCTCCGCCATGGTTTTGTTTAAGTTTGCTTATACCGAGGTCTGAGCAGTTGAGAGAGTCATGTAGATAGTTTAAGAGGGACAGTTGTTGTTAGTGCTGAATAGTGGAATTTCAATCCACTAGTTTCCGCATCGGCTTTATCAAATCGAACCCCGCCTTACGTTAGACACTCCTGACACGCTTGACAGGAGACCCCCTGTCAAGTTCGCTGCCCCACCTGGCCTATTCCCAAAATGGAGAAAAGCTACCCTGAACCGCGAACTGGGTTGGAGCTACTGACTAGGTAGGTACAGTACTGAACATTCGTACCGGCTGCGGGGCCGACACTACTACGGTAGGTAGGTTAGACTTAGGTACCTTATGTAACCAATTTTACCCCTCAGCCCCTCCATTCGACTTGTAGTCCAAAGAATTATACACGAAAAGTTTATAATAAACAACATTCCTTCCCTTCTCCTATCGCAATTTGACAATACAACCACAAAACTGACTTACAGGTATTTCAGCATACAAGGAGCGACAACTTGTCACACTATATATCTATATATATCCTGCCTAATACTGCCTCCCAATGGCTCCTCGTACAGAGTAAGTCCATCCCAATTCCGTGAAATAAGACACATACTAACCATCAATTCTTCACTCCAGCTTCCCGCCCGTACGGGCTTGTCTCTTCGACATGGACGGCTTGCTTCTCGACACCGAAGATATCTACACACTCTGTATCAATCTAATCCTCGAAAAATACAACCGCCCGAAGCTCCCCTGGTCTATCAAGGCCAAACTACAGGGTCGGCCGTTTGCCGCCGCGAATGTTATCTTCCACGAGTGGGCGCAATTGCCCATCCCTGAATCTGAGTACACGGCTCAAGTCGCTGCTCTGCAACAGGAGCACTTCCCACTCGCAAAGCCCCTACCGGGTGTCGAGAAGCTGCTTGGAGACCTTGGGCGGACGCGATGGTACGAGAAGAAGCAAAACGGAGCTGGGGTAGGGTCAAACAGACAGGAACAAAGAGTACACATAGCTCTCGCGACGAGCAGCCATACCAAGACTTTCACCATCAAGACGCGCAACTGGACTGAGCTATTCTCCGTGTTCGAGTCGCACCAGCGCGTGCTGGGCGATGACCCACGCGTGCCGCCCGGCCGTGGGAAACCCCTGCCTGATATATACCTGCTCGCACTGAAGACCATCAACGACAGCCTGCCGGAGGGCGAGTCACCCATAAAACCCGAGGAATGTCTCGTCTTCGAGGACAGCGTGCCGGGCGTTGAAGCAGGACGTAGAGCTGGCATGCGCGTCGTCTGGTGTCCGCACCCAATGCTGAAGAAAGAGTACGAGGGTAGGGAAAAGGACGTCCTAGCCGGGCGGACTGGTGAAGCCGGCGAGATTGACGTACATCAGCTAGGCGAGCATGATGACGGCTGGGCGGACTACTATGTCGATTTGAACAATTTTCCGTATGAGAAATATGGCATAGTGATTCCTCCAGCAGAGGTAGAATTAGAATCGACAATGAAAGAGGATGTGAGTGAAGGGATGGTAGCTCAGGAAGCGTAAGTACGGGGAGAAATTCAGGACAGTTTGAGTAAAATATATAGATAGACAAGGCCAGCTGGGGTTTATGGCCATATGGTTCTAAGGTACGTATTTAGTGAGCATTTCTCTCCAGGACTGAGCATGAGGAAAACAAGAGCGGTATATAGAGCATAAAAAGGAAGAAAAGAAGGGGAACCTACATACATACCTCCTACTAGGATGCGAAATTCTGCCTATAGCCAGTTCAATACACATCCCACAAGCTAATCTTCCCGTCCTTACTCCCCACCGCCAGCCAGTGCGCTTCCTTAGCCATCTTAATCCGCCGGTCCTTGACGCTGAGTTCGCCCAGCTTAGGAACCACAGACACGGCTGTCGAATCCCCTTTATCGTCCTGAAAACGATCATCTCCTCCCCCTCGTCCCTGGGTGCCCGCCTCGTCGTCGCCTACTGCGGCGAAGTCCACAGCGTAGCACCCGAGGCCGTGCCACTTCAGCACTGCCAGCTCCGCCAGCGTCTTGCACGAGTACACGCGTACCTTAGCATCCCAACCCGCCGTCGCGAAGATCCGCCCGTCGCCTCGCACGCGCAGCCCCTGCTGCCCCGCGTGCTTCGTGTTGACCGTCTTGAGTGGCTGCGTCTCGACCGCGGTCCGCTTCGGCAGGACTGCCGGCTTCGGTCGTGAAGCAGACCCAAGGGTTGCCAGGGATAGGATGGACTGGTTGTTGTCGTTGTTGTTGCTGCTGTCAGCCGGGTCGGGACCTGGCGGTGTATGGAGCTTTTCTTGCTCTGGTTTTGCACCCAATTCCGACTTCGCTTTCTGGTCGGACCCTGAAACTGTGTTCTCTTTGGTGTCTATGCCTCTAGAGTCATTTGATGGCGCTTCCGCGTTAGTAGTAGTACTGGTTGTAACTTGGGTGCCCGGAATAGGGTGTTTCGCAATAATAGCGTCGGCGCCGGAGGTCAGGAAGTAATCCTTAGTGGGAGACACGTCGAGAGAGAGGATCGGTTGGCTGTGCGCCTGCGCCCTGTATACGATGTCCCAGGATCCGTTGCGTCTACGTCGCGCTACCACCGCGAGCCCGTTCTCGTAGGCCGCGACTAGGACTAGGGATTTGTGGTGCCAGAAGAGAGACAAGGCCATCACCATGCCCTTCTTCTCCGTCTTGCTACCCAGATGCACCGTGTGCTGCCGATTCTGACTCGGCAGCTGGTAGATATCGACCTGTATCCCTACAGCATAAGCGTGAGTCAAGAATGGACGGTGTGTGGGCTTACGGCCTCTGTCGCCAACGTGTTGGGCACGGCGACGAACAGCTCTTCGGACGTGGCATCGCCATCAGGACGTGCGGCGCACGAGGCAAACGAGCAGAAATTCATGGTGTTGATCTCGAGTATGTACAGAACCCACGGCTGCGGCCGCTCGACAGACGCGGATCCCTCATCGAGCGGGAGCGCAGTACTGAGCGCGGCCTCGTCCGCCGCGGCTATTTTCCATACTATCAAGCGGTTGTCTCTGCCTTCTCTGAAAATCAGAGATGAAATATCAGCTGTGCCGGCCCCCACCCGAGAACAAGCGTCAAGTTAACCTGGAAGAAAACAATATAATATAAAACTAAGCATGTGGAGGAGAAGAAAACCTCACGTGATGACCCTGTCGTCGCCCCAGTCGGCAATGCCCAGGATGGCGTTCGTGTGAGCCCGCCAGACGGCGCGCGGCCGCATTATGGTCAGGTCCCAGAGTACGACAAATCCGTCCGCGTCGCCGGACGCGAGGCGCTGATTTTGCCGGATAAACGCCGTGGTGTGCACTTGGGCGCGGTGGCCCCGGAGGACCGACTTCGGTTGCGCCGGCGATTGCTGTTGAGACATATTCCTCGCGGCGGGTGATCGAGTGCGCGTCGTTTACAATTCCCTCCTCTATCTCTCTCTTTATTTTCTCTCCCGCGGGCTGTCGATATCGTGACACCGTGTGTGCTAATGCGATGTGCTGCGTGATACAGGTGGGAGTTGATTAATCTCCATCGCTATATCTCATATGTTGCCGACGGAGCTCGTTAAGCGTTGCGGGCATATGCGGGAAAAGCGGAGATACCAGAGCAAGAATTTAGTTTGTCTTTAACCAGGCACGAAAGCTCCCAAAGTCAGCCTATCTAGATGTCTTGGTGATAGTAGAAGCTGGTGTTGAGCCGCGGGTCACGGGCTCGGAAGGTCGATGTTCGTTAAAAGTTGCCTCTCCGTCACAGACGGTTGGTCAAGTATTCTTTTAAGCTAGTGGAGGTATTCACCCCGTCGTGGAGTAAGCAGCGAATCGGGAAATTTCTCTTTTCTACCATCACATCTTGGAGATCCTGGCGTCCATTGGATTACATTATAGTTACATCGTACCAGACTTGTCAAGTCACACTGATATATGTACCTGGTATCGAGGAGCATATTGAGGTAGTGATGGAGTTCAAGATAAGAGTACCTAGACTATCTCTTAAGCATACCTACCTACCTACTTACATACCTACTACATGTATGGGCATTGCAAGGTAGGTAGTATGTAGTCTTCGTCCTCCAGCTAAACCGTTCCACAAACAGCATTAAGAGTAATTGTGTATACATACCTACCTATGTACATTTGAGCTGCTCCATCCTGCATCAGTGTCAGTACTACCGAAGACGAAAGTACGTGTCTCTCGCTCTTAATTCGCCGACCATCCAAAACCGGGCGTCTTTCAATGGCTTAAAGCAATTAATGTCGGGTACTCCGCGGTCAAGGTGTACAGAAACAGCACGACGGTTGTGAAGCTAATAAAGCACATGATAGCATAGTTGATCCACTATAGCAATGGCTGGAGGTACCGTAGATGCCACTCCTACGTAAGGACGAACGCCAATCTTCACGTTGGGCTGTTCAGGCCCGGGTCATGTGCAGCGTCGATCCCCTGTAGAAGCATGGATCACTTGCCTTTGAAAGCCCGTGGTTTCTGTGGTACACAAGATGCAGCAGGCTCGAGAACTAGAGAGTAGCATTATGCGAGATATCAAGCAGTTAACCGCCGCCTAGTTATCGCCATGTGGCACTTGTCAATAACCTAGAACCGTCAAGCCCTGCGAGGCCAAATCCTCTCCGGAACGACTTAGTTCGCTAGATGATAAATGGTTTCTCTTCGCCATCGCTCAAGGCAGTGTGAAGGCGGCCGGCGGGCTTTGCGGGATTGTCGTTGTTGTTTCTTTCAAGACAACATCTCTCGTCACCAACGTTCAAGTTATTGATTCCGTAAGACCTCCATTGACGGCCTCCGCTGACTGTTCACGTGTCAATGTTCTTCTCAAATCAAATCATGCGCTTGTAAGACTGTGGCTCCCCTCTGTCTAGCTGAGGGGCCAAAGCAGGTAGTGCGACCTGCAAAGATCATGAAGTTTTTAGTCTCTCTCTCTCTCTTAGGGGGGGGGGGGGTGGGGTTGTTGGCTGCTGTGTTCTAAATGTGGGAGATGAAATCATCGAGATGCCCATCATCTCGGAAACTTTTCGAAAAGCGGCTACGGAACAAATCTTAACTGGAATTTCGGAGAAAAAAAAAGGAAAACATCTGTAGTTTCTAAACTGACAGGACGAGCCGTTCGCATAGTTTAGCAAATCCAACCCCCCCCCCCTCTCCAAACACAGGGGGGGAGTGGCTTGAATTGGGAGGGGGCTCACATACCACCAGACCGTAGGAGGTGAAAGGCGTTGAGTAGTCCTATTGGAATTACAAGACAAGTTAGGTCGGGTTAGTATTTCTCGCATTTTCTAAATCATCTCTCAAGTTTTCATCTAATCCACCACGTCCCCGGAAAGCCATCGAAATTTCCTATTCGGCTTTGCGTGATTAGTACGGGAAAGCACATTATGTGGCTTACAATAATCTAAATTACACTGAGAATTACTCCTGTAAGTGGTCAACTACTTAACCGGACACTCAGCCCTCGGCTCATAGCAAAGCCGGCGAGGATGCGCTTATGTCCGCATGAATTCTTCTCGACCGGGAAACCAAGGAGCTGCTAGGTTCCCGGTAAACTTCCGGTATCCGTTCGTCTCTCTTGCACTGACAGCCAATACTGCTGCTGCTGCTGCCACTGCTGCACGCAGCGTGGGAGGGGGGGCAGGGAGGCAGGGAGAAGAAAAACAGAAAAAGCAAAGGAAAAAGCAAAGGAAAAAGCCAGCCTAATCAAACATTAACAAACCCAACCACGGCGGTAGCGAAGCTACCCTACTTAGGGACAGCTCTTCTCGTACATACTGTCACGACGTCATGCCGAAAATGAAAGACTGCGCATTCGATCATTTGCTCCTTGGTTCTCCTATATGCAGTCTTCTTCCCTAGACTAGAAGCCGATTCAGACCGATAGAGACTTTGTCGCGACTCAAACATTGCGTCAACCATTCAGCGTACCTAAAATAGCTCCCCACATGTCGGTGTTGTCTGTGTATGGCTTGACGGGGGCTTTGGTGGTTATTCCAATGATCTGAAGCACCTCCTGCTACGGTCATAGCGACGCCAATCCTCGGGGCTCTCTCGAGAAACAAAGCAAACAAACCTCTCCTCGGGACTGAGGTAGCATTTGAACCAAAAAGTAAAATCAAGAAGCCTGGTGGAGAGGTGCATTGATATACTGGTAGCCTATTCGCTACTTTCTTAGTCTGAGATGATGATAAGAACGGCAATATGGAGACGATCAAACCATGCCAGAGCTTCATATGATCAAACTAGGTAATATGCTAATCTTCTACCAACGAATATCGTATGTGAGCTTCACGTCATCAACCTGGATTAAATTTGGAGCCTGACACAGGCTCCGTGAAAAGAAACGCCGGCAATGCAGAAGCCATTCCGTAGTCGGTAACACGGTAAACTACTTGAGTCGGCGTCAATCAGTTGCCTGATATGCAGGCCACGAGAGCTTCTGCGTTACCGAATAAGTCGGTCAGAAAGAGCAAGGAGAATGCTTCCCAACATCACTCCTCTACTAGTCTATGATCCTGTCACAATTGACGGTGATCCACGTCTCTGATGATGCTGTGCAGACGCTTGGCAGGGTCAAATTGGCACCCCCAATACGACTTTTGCGAATGCGTTGCAAGCATACCTAAGGTATCCGATTTCAGGTTGGCAGATAACTTTCCTCGGCACCTCCAGGGGCAAGTCAAGCCGAAGCAAATCTCTGACAAGATATTCGACATGGAGAGCGGGATGCTCCCATTCCACTGGGGCCTGTGGAGGGTCCCCCCTGTTCCCCTGTTCGACACCAAAAAAAGCACAGGCATGATTGTGGAAGACAGGAGCTTCTAGACACTTTGGTTGGTCAGCACCCCAGTCGGATCTGCGTCTCGCTATGGCGAAAGAGGTCGAGAAAAAGAAAACAAGTCAAGAGGATGTTTCAATTATTGTAAAAGTAGATCCGCACGCTAGTGTTAGCTTGGTGATCATCGATTGATCAATCTGGAGCTCCCACGAAACTTGAAGCCATCAGATCAACTACCTGGTAGCGAGTCGTGTGTCTTCGGCTGTTTTCTACCTATATACCATATCTAACCTTAGTGTTGACTCCCGTCAAAGACCTGGAACTCAGAGAGTTTACGAAACTAAGTCTAAGCAACTTTCAAAACTTTACACACTCTGGCTCCTCCTAGCGGTTACCAACTAGCAAAGCTACGGATACGTTGGCTTACAGGAGTCTGGTATACGCTAAACAACGGCTCTCACCAAATGGGGGGGCGGCCGACAAACGCCACCATCTGATCTTGATAGCACTTGATACTTCCTTAGTCCTTGCCTCGCCCGTTTGCCCGTCAAGGGTGTTAGACACGCTAACAGGAAGCTATCTTCGTAGCTTCTCTCATCATCATCTTCGAAGCAAACCCACCTGTTGTTTTGTAAAGAGCAGTTCTCGACCAGTCTTCTGCGCCACGAGCATTGCCCTTCCATCCGGCTGCGCGTTCACGCAGTGTGAAGTTCGAAATATACATGTATGCTGTCTCCCCAAGCTCGATCAATCGTATTGACAAGTTTCCCTTGTCATCGGGAATAACGACGGCACGCCACAGCTTCGCCTAGTGAGAGCCTCCAATCAGCTGGGCGCCCTTCGCATTCTCCATCCAAGACATTTGGTGTAGTCATAAGGTTTCTATACCTAGCAACCTGGATCATATCGGCTACCAGCGCATGCGAAGGCAAATCTTTGGACGAAAAGAAGGTTCAAGACATTGGCCTTCCCCCACACTCGCCGTGCCTTGTCACGGGCACGTTCCGTGTCTTCGACAATTCTTGCCCTTCATTTACATATACTCGACCGTTGAGCCGTTAGGGGTAGCAAACACTACGCAGAGTAGCATCAGCAGTAGCCACGACAGAAACCCGTTTATGGGTTGTGATATTCGACCATTTCTCCCGTCCGCAGTGGTTTCCGTTCCGGAGAGTCGCAACAGCCGGGGCTGCCGAGCCGATCTTCTACTTACCCTTGCCTCGAGCACCATCGTCTCTTCGGAGGCACCTTTGTCGTAGCCCTGGCGGCCTACGACACCGCCCCGCCGAACGTCCTCGTACCGGCTTACGGGCTCGGCGCGACCGCGCCATCGACGCAGCATTATGCGGAACAGTCCACCCCACCATACACCGTCGACAGCGGCTTTGGGGACAACCAATTCGAGCTCCCGACCCCGAAGCGGCGGAAGCTGTCTAATTCAATCTCTAGTAATTCGAGAAACAATAGCTCGACTAAGGCCGCTACGACCGCCAACATGGCTGCCTCGGACCCGGTGTCCGCAAAGAGTAAGAGGGTCCGAACGGGATGTTTGACCTGCAGGGAGCGGCACTTGAAGTGTGATGAGGGGATGCCGACCTGTAGGAACTGCCGGAAGAGTAACAGGGATTGTAAGCGTGGTGTACGGTTGAACTTCATCGACATGACTTGCAAAGAGCCACCTTATATACCACCAACCGCCGAGTGGGCAGGTATGATTGCAAATAAGGACTGCGGGATTTGGAGTTAGAACTGACTCTTTGTACAGTTCAGTTCCAAGATGAGTCACGATTGATCGCCTCTGAATATCGAGGAGGACTTGGAAGATACTCCAAGTTTGATACCCAGGTTGTCACCCCACCACAGGAGTCCCATCTAGAATCTGCTCTACGACGCCAATCTCAGGCGATTGAGAATGCAGAACAGGCAACATTGGATCATAGGTCCGCGGCAATTTTGCAGACACCGCAGTCTTTATACTATAGCGACCGAGGTCCGACACATCCAGACCTTATTGCCGATGCCCAAATACACTCGAGGAAAAGCAGTGCCGCTTCTTTCATGGCCCCTTTAAGCTCGTCACACTCGGGCGGATATGGAAACATTATTTCGGATCCATTTAGCTTAATCAAGGATGAAGGTAGCCGTGCTCCATCTCATCATGGCTATAAGAGTAGCGATGTATCAACCGCCGCTTCTGTAGCCGGCTTTACTGGCGTCGGGCCGCCGTCGTCGGTTCGGGGTGGTCCAGGGGGTAACAACCCGGACGCAAGCCCCGAGACAGGGATGATGACGCCCCCGAACGATAAAACTGGAGAGCGCGAATATCTCAACTCGCCTGAGGAGCTACGCTTCATGCAAGTGTTCGTCTCAGAGGTAGGCATATGGATGGATAGTCTAGACAAGGAAAAGCACTTCTCGCGTTTGATACCGTACCATGCTTTGAAGTGCCCCATGCTTCTAAATGCGCTCCTCGCTTGCGGTGTCAAGCATCTAACTCTTACACAACAATACGGTGACGACAAAGCACTCTTTTACTACGATACGGCGACGACACAACTCTTACGAAGTTTGCAGAATCCGGAACGCAATACAGCTGAGTGCGCCACTACGGCCGTGGTACTCAATGTATACGAGATCATGAGCGAGAAACCCACTCAACGTATGAGCCACATTGCCGGGGCACGCGCCCTAATCCGGGAGTGCGGTTGGAACGCCAAGAGCAATGGTCTTGGCGCTGCATGCTTCTGGTTGAACGTGGGGATGGAGTTGCTTTCTTGCCTCGCATTCAACTGGCAGACGGCTTGGGAGCCGGATCAATGGGGCGTGGATATGGATTTCAGCACGGAGAAGGACACGGGAAACGAGGAGATCTGGGTCCATCGCATCTTCTACGTCGTGGCCAAGATCGCCAACTTCCGCGCTAGTATTCCCAAGTTCCAGGAGCCGAGCCCTCACGACGAGCAAATCCGGCTGCAGGCCCGGTCAGCCGAATGGGAACGCCTTAAGAAGATGTGCGATGACTGGAATAATGCATGCCCGAGACCCATGCACCCCTTTGGATATCTACTGCCATCGCAACAAACAGGCGCCAAGTCGCTGTTCCCTAATATCTGGTATGTGCCACCCCGTTTTCCTCTTTTCACGTCTACATATTAGGAGGGATGACGAGCTAATAAATACACAGGCTTATCAAGCGTGCTGCTGTAGTCGGTAGACTGTATTATCATACAGCGCAATGTATCCTTGCACAAGTGAACCCGCAATGGCGTAAGGACTCGCAAGAGGCGCGTACGATTCAGCAGCATCACGCTCATCAAGTCTGCGGTATCGTGGCGCATACCGAAGACCGTGGAGTTGCCTCCGTGTCGATCCGATCACTGGCCATTGTCGCAGAGATCCTAACTGACCTTCCCGAACAGCGGGAAGTCGTTGCCACGCTAGAGAGGATAGATCGGGAAACGGGCTGGAAACTCGCCGGCGTCATCAAGGGCCTCAAGAAGACCTGGGGCTGGGAGCAAATGAGTCATATGAGTCTGGCAGCGAAATTTCTACCACCAGCCGGCAATGGTATTCCTGATAGTAATGGAAACAATGCCAGGGGTGTAGCAAAGCAACAGTACCATCATCAGCAACAGCAACAGCAACAGCACCAACAGTACCAATACCACCAGCAAATGGACCGCATGGCTGTAGCGCAGAATATGCGAACGGCCACACAGACGACTACGCCGCCACAACCCCAGCAAAAACAGTTTCAGCAACAGATGATATCCGCGGTCTCACAGCCTGGCTCTCAGCAGGCACACTCACAAGCGGCACAACACACGCAAACCCTCGCTGCTCCCCGTCCCATGCGCGTTAACCCCCTGAGTTTCGCTGACTTCAGCCTCCCTAATCATCCTTACCAGAACTGGTACGAGCCACCCAGTCGGTCTAACGCCTATAACTCCCAGGGGTTTTCGTGAACCCCTCTTGTCCGTTAAAAAGGAAAGTTTTGCATTACTGGCGTATACGTGTGTATAATCATTATCATCATCACGACCAAAGATTGGTGGCGGCGGATCTGTGGAGATTTCTTTTTGATTATGTTTTCTTACTTGATACCTTCAGATGCCGACTAGGTATATTTGATGTTCAGTTTGGGGCCTTGTCTAGAGTGGCTAGTTAACCCTACCTACTACTCCTGAACGCGTGTATATCTATATACATACCACCTATGTTCTGGAGGTTTTAAACCTATAATGGCAACGGCGCTGGCGAATTGAACATATGGTTGATTGGGTTGGGCATATATCATCTTTGTCGTTATCATCAATATCACGACCAGAAAACATTAGAGGAAATATTAGGATCGGGATCGGGATTGGGACGAAAGTATTAGTCAATTTCGTTGTTCTGGTTATGGGGCATCGCAGGCACGGTAAAAGTGCTAGGCATCGAACATAGGTACATATACGACTTCTCTTGGCCTGGCTTGCACCGCGTTTTGCTGGCCTGAGGAGAAATGAATAAAGTGAGGCCAAATGTAAGCCTCAGGTTCTTGACAGAGAGATATCGCCGAACATCGGATTTTATGCTAGACGCTGATGTATAATACTGATTGGCTTTAGCTGTCTGATAATTCGCCGTTAGGCGACGACATGATATCCTGTATGTTGTATTTCTGCATACGGTTTTGTATGTAGGCCTTGGACGAAGGTCCAGTAGCAGTAATGATGATGGAAGAAGTATGTGGCCAGGTTGGGTTTGGTGTGACGATATGATGATAGAAGGCCCCGGCTCCCTTTCGTGATATTGCGCTCGCGAATCGGTAGTCCCCCAGGTCCCGGTATGGGCCTTGTGTCGACTCATCTTTCTGTTCGTTTAAATATGCCTCTCTTCGGGAGCTGCTGTCCCTTGATCATTAGACATCAACAGCATCACTTAGAATTTATAGTTGGGCAGAAACGTGTAAGACGGCTTCTGAAACTAACGCATCTAATTGGTTCCCCTATCTTCATTGGTTCTCTTTTTTGATTGATCTTGTTCGTCTAGTGATATCATTGTCTTGAATAGGTTTCTAGCCAGCGTATTGTTATATATGGGGTGGTTGGTGCTTCCAGTAGTAAATATCCGAGGGCGATAACTGAAAGTGTTTATTTTGGAACATTTGATTATTCTTGTTTCCCTTCCCATCTGAGTTAAAACACCGCATTGAAGTACCAACAATAGATATATATTGAATGTGGAGAAACACTTATTCTAGTCTTACCATCAATACGAGGACGAGGAAAATTTTGACCTTACCCTCGAGATATAACACATAGTATGGTTTTAGATCTAACAGAAAACGCGAGGCAGAGAGACCGTGTTTCCACCCTCCTCCCCCAATATTTTTATACCTGAAATTGCTGGCCAGGGCTCGCCAGGAAAGCTAGATGTACAGGTCATGATTGCGGGTATAGAGATAAAAATTGACATGAAGTGAAGGTTTATACCAACGATGATCAAATATCATTCGTTTTTATCGTGCCTAGGAGTGCTAATGGAATTCGAACTGCGCTTGATCAAGAACAGCACTACCCTTTTGGTCAGTAAAATTTTTATTTATTTATTCTTTCATCTCATTTGAGCTTTCGGTGATTTTATAGCGGCCGAGACTTGCTCCTGTACACTACACTTGGTTATACAATATTTTGTAAAAGTAACCCCGAGATTTAATTGATTCACGGTCTTGCAATGTTTTAGATACCCGTCAGGACTCAGACCTTTTCATAGGGGGTGGTGATATTGTTATTGCCCAAAGAGCTATCTAAGGATGATACATGACCAAGCGGCTTTTTGCCTGCAAAGAGCTCCCTTGTTTCCTAGTCATCCTTGTGCAACACATCCTGTCTGTTACCGCCATACCCTAAAAGCCTCTGTCGATTCAGGCCACTATAACCAGCGAAAGGCTCTTGAGAACACGATTAGGGTTTCCCTAGGAGGGAAGACAGTGGGACGATGGTGAAGGTAATAGCATATATCTCTAGCTGATATTCGACAGATATTACAGCCACAGGGGTTTCTAAGCAGACACTTTTGCTTCTTACATATAAACCAAGCGTGCCAGACGTTGGTAGTTGCCTCAAGTAAAGCCGCAATGAATCATAATATTTGAGAGAGGACAATCTTTAGAAAGTTGTTGCCAAATACATTACATAAGAAAAGGAGGAAGGTCTATCACTTCTTCTGTCAGCCAGATAAGCTTCTAACAAGTTCGGGGGGGGGGTTTTTTTTTTGGGAGGGGGGGTTTCAAAACGACATCCAAATATGTATTGACTTAACCGATTCGACTTCTCAGCCCTTAAAATCTATGCTATACCTGACCACACTTCATGGGTGATCATGCCGTGGAGGCCGACCACGACGTTCAATATTACATCATACCATATAGGTGAGTGTGTTTTGAGTTGTAATCTCCAACTCGTGATCAGAAATAAATGAAGCCCACACGTACTTGTGATTTCCTGCAGTTGGAAATATGTCGCTTGAAGTTGTCCTTCCGTCCGGTTTGTTTGCACAGATAACGTGGTTTATCATTGCCATATGCTAGAACGTTTGATGACGATCTGGGGGTCTTTGGAACATTCATGTTCTTCATATTCCTGGACTGCCCGGACGGAAGTGATGGGCCTTGTTGGGATATTCACGTATTCTGATTGCTACACGATAGTTACTAATGCAAGGTTAGATCTTGAAACATGCACTGCCGAAGAGGAAAAGACCAACATCATTCTCATGAGTTTGAGTTATTAGAATCTGCCTCTGGGTGTTTACATTTCTGATTACAGAACTATATCGGCCGGCATGGGGGAACGTTCCCTCACAAGAGGATGAAAACAGTACTTAGGTCACTAGATACCCATCATCATGACAACAGGGTAAGACCCAACCCCGTTATGATAGCCACGAGAGCAGGTATAGTAGACACCTCTGTGGTAAATGAGGTTTTGTTCTGGTAGTCAAAGTCTCCAGTAAATCGTTTTTCTTTGGCTTGCTAGAAGTTAAGGTGAGTATTGGTGCTGTATGTGCATGTCGTTGGAAGTTGTCTTGTTGGGTCTTGGCTGGCAGTAAGATAAGACTTCGCTATAATCAACGTAGCTGGACTAGGGATGGGTATCCAATACGGTCTCGATGTCCATACGAGAGTTGCTTTCATCTTGCTACATATCATAATTGATGGGCCGCTGACCCCCGCTGGTATATCTATTATGAATCATATTTATTTCCTTGCAAAGCCGGATTGACGTAGGACTAAGAAGGGAGACGGACATATCTTGATTACAATTCGCCTCACAATTATTCACCCTACTGGGATATAGAAGGTATAATTTGAGACTCCGGTAGAATTATTAAAGTACTGGCTAGACCATGTTTCGTAAGCCCGACACGTATTTATTACTGAGCAGCTGAGGAACATCGTCTCAATCCTCATTGGCAAACCAAGCCTAGTCCTTTCAGATCGTCTATCTGAGAATAAGGCGACCAGAACATACCTCAACCAAACTTGCCATAGTCTCGGGCACTTTATATTAAGTGGAAGTGGTGATCACTGCGATCGCGATTTCATGAGATATCTATACGGACTTGCTAAGCTTGAAGGAATTTAGAAGCCACCTCAGAGATTTTCCAGGTAGTGGGCCTTGAACTTCCTGTTTGCACGATCGGCCGATCTATACTGGAACTGGTCTCCATGGATCTCGAAGCTGAAAGGCTTTCCGTTTCGGACATCTTCCTGGGCCGGGACTTCGACGCGGAACATGGTTCTCTCTTTAGGCACAATCTTAATCGTATTCTTCTTCGTGATAACCTCAAAGGTGAAGCGCGAGTCCTTGACGACAATACCCCGTACGCCGACACGGCTGGGACAACTACTCCGCGACACCTCGACTTCGGCGCCATGGAAATCGGCAGCGCTCAGTTTGGCAGCAGCACCCTGTCCACCGCTATACAGCTCGCTTCCCAGAATCTCTCGGATGTACCCGAGCCATAACCTATTCAAGGGCTCGAAGACGGAGTATTTCTGGCCTTCCCTTGGGACGTCGTAGAGGCCGAGTCTTCGCCGTTGGCGTGCAGAGAGGGGCTTGGGCTTCAGGGCCTTCGCGCGCTTTTGCTTCTCGTCGCGAGCTTTCCGCCTGGCATCCCGCGCGTTGGGCGGAGGCGGGGAGCTCGGCTTGAGAAACAGAGGGCGGTGCTGGATCTTCTCGGAGTAGATTCGATTGGTGCTGTCCGGGCTGTGGGCGCGCGACAGGAGCTGCTGTGTTAAGGACTGACCCTCGTTGTTCGGCGCCATCTTATAGACTGTTGCATGATTGCGCGCAAGGGCTATAACGACTAAGCAACTGGAAGAGCTTTGCGGATTGCGGGTGTAGGATGAGAATTCGTCGACTGGATGCTAGGTTTTCTTCTGGTAGCTTATCTTATCCATAGATACAGATTAGATTACCTTAGGTACCTACCTACCTGGTACCTAACACTGGAGTGCCTAAGGTGGGTACATAATGTCTTGTATGGGTTAGCCCTATAGACATGGCCAAAGCCATATGCATCCAGCTGAGTTTATGCACCATAAGCTGTGAAGGGCCCATATCAAGGTACTGATTGGCCAAATCTTTTCCCCAGGAGACCCGATTTTCGTGCAGGACGCTTGCAATTACTAGGTACATATGCACGTATCCAGGACTTCGGCATCTGTTAATTGAATCAATTCTATGGATCCATTTGGCAGTGTACCTCGATGACGTTACTCCACACCCCCGTTGCCTTCGAACTCTCCTTTCATCGTTTCAAGTCTTGCGTAGAAGGGAGACCATCTCCAATTCCATTGATTAGGGAACATCCAATTCCTTGCCCTGGTGTCCGCAGGCGAACGGTCGTTTCAATTGATCATGCCTTTGGCGTCTAACCTCTGCTTGCTGAGATATCCTCAGCCATAAGTAGCATGCGACAAGCTCCGAAAGCTGTTGTCATCCACCTGTAATAATCATAGTAATCTAGACACTATGGCTCAAGACGATGATCCTACGCGCGACTCTGCGCCCGACCTGCAGATTCTAGGAGACCAGATCACGCTCCAGCCGAGGAGCTATGTCGAAGCTCGTCGCGACGGCGATCAGGAAGAGGCTCTTATGCATCACATGGCTCGCTTTCGTTCCGAACCTCTACAGTGCGTCTGTTTACTTCTCGTCTGGCCCATGATATAAAAGATCGCACTCGAGCTACGAGCTAACAAACCCACCCACCCAGGTTCCTTCGTGAAGTCTCCCTCTATGTTTCCGGCACGGGCTGGCGGGCCTACGATAAAGTCATCGGCCAGCCGTTATTCTACTCCGGTTTCTCCGAACATATCAAGAATTCCGTCGTTTCGGCGCCCCTCCTACAAAAACGCATATCCCAATTGGCCGAGAAGCGGTTAGAAGTCGAGGAGAGTGAGGGTTGGCTAAGGAGGACTGATAAAGACTTCGCACTTAAGAAGGCCCACAGGCGATCCGTCATCCAGTCGGGGATACAAGAGGTTGCCGAGAAGATGACCAATGATATGATATGCAAATTTGAGAGCAAGACATTTATCAGGGGGGCATATTACCTGACTACTCAATTGCTTACTCGTGCCTATCACCAAGGTGGGCTATCCAACCTGGGCTATTCAACCGCCGTGCACTCCAGGCGTATATACTGATTTATTGTGCAGGAATACACGTTTCTAGCGAGGAGGTTTTGCGGCTCAGGAAGGTGGCCGAGGAAGCCGAGGCAAAAAAGCAAAGCATTATCTTCTTACCCTCACACCGATCTCACGTCGACTATGTTTCAATGCAACTGATTTGTTACCGTTTGGGTTTGGCTCTACCTGTTGTCGTTGCCGGCGATAATCTGAATTTCCCTATTGTAGGGAGCTTTCTACAACATGCTGGTGAGTAATTCCTTCGAACCGCCTCTGTAAAGTCAAGGCTTACTTTATCATTGTCAAGGTGCTATGTGGATTCGGCGATCTTTCGGTAATGACACTCTGTATACAACCCTTGTACAAGCATATATAGACACCCTACTCCAAGGAGGGTACAATTTCGAATGTTTTATCGAAGGCGGTCGGTCGCGGACGGGGAAGTTGTTGTCTCCTAAATTCGGTATTTTGAGTTTTATCCTCGATAGCCTTATGTCCGGCCGAGTTGAGGACGCCATCATTTGCCCGGTGAGCACGCAATACGACAAGGTAATCGAAACGGAAGGTTATGTCACAGAACTTCTGGGTGTCCCTAAGAAGAAGGAGAATCTTGCAGATTTCCTAAGCGATGGCTCTTCCGTCCTGTCCTTGAGACTGGGCAGGGTAGATGTTCGTTTTCACGAACCCTGGAGTCTGCGGAAATTCATTGACGAGCAACTTACGAAACTCACCAAATCACCTGCGAATATGGACTTTAGCACGGAAAACTCGGAAAATGCTGCTTTGAAACAGAAGATTTTACGAACAATGGGCTATAAAGTTCTCTCAGATATCAACGACGTCTCTGTGGTTATGCCTACAGCTCTGATTGGGACTGTTCTCCTGACTCTCAGAGGACGGGGTGTAGGCTTGGCCGAATTAATGCGTCGATTAGAATGGCTTATCGCTCGAGTCGGGGCGAAGGGTGGTCGTGTGGCTCATTTCGGAAACGCTCCCCTTTCTGACGTAGTCGGGAGAGGTCTAGAAGTCCTCGGGAAGGATCTTGTCGGAGTGGTGCAGGGTCTGGCGGAACCAACATACTATGCCGTGGATCGGTTCCAGCTTTCTTTCTACCGCAACATGACAATCCACTTGTTCATATCTGAGGCCTTAGTGAGTGCTAGCATGTATACCCGAGTTAAGCAAGGTGGTGGTCGAGCACATCAAGAGATATCCTTTACCGCTCTACGAGATCAGGTCTTGTTTCTTTCCTCGCTCTTCCGTGGGGAATTCATCTTTCCCAGCGAGGGACTTGCGGCAAATTTGGAGAACACACTGACCGGATTAGAAAATGACCGGGTCATCAATCTAAACAGAGATGACAAAGGGTCAATCTATAGCATCGGCCTGGCGGACGAGGAACGGCTTGCCGGCAGGGAAAATTACGATTTTTACTGTTTCTTGATATGGCCATTTATCGAGTCAAGCTGGCTAGCCGCTATCTCGATCATGGGGCTTACACCTCCACTCGAACAGAAGGATGATATCTGGATTGAGGTTGCGAAGGCACAAGACACGGCACAGCTGGTAGGTAATCTACAAGATTTATAAACGTCTTTGCAGTATGGTTCCGTACTGACCGGGCTACAGTTAGGCAAAACGCTCTACCATCAAGGGGACCTGAGCTACTTCGAGGCGGTGAACAAGGAAACACTCAAGAATTCCTACCAGCGTTTTCAGGAAGAAGGTATCATTTATACTGTTAAATCGAAGGACTCGAAGGCGCCGCCGCGTCTACGGCTCGCCTCCGACTGGATGCCGTCTCGTGATGCCAAGACGGGCGCCCTTCAGGCATCAGGCAGGCTGTGGGATTTTATCGAACGCATCGCATCTAGTCGACGCGAGGGCAAGAATAGGCGCGACGGCGCGACAGTCAGTACGCGAGTGCTCAGCCTTACAGATCGTCTCGGCAGGAAGCTGTTCGAGGAGGCCGCAGCGCCCAAAAGTAAGGTTGAGGCTAAGCTGAGTGGTGAGGAGGCAGCTAAACTAAAGATAACAGTTGGAGCGGAGAGGAGGAGAAGAAAACTAGAGGGCCGGGCGCATCTGTGAAGTGGACCACGGATCGCTGTACACCGAAGGCGGTAGGTAGTCAGTGGTGCATTCACCCCGACGTGACCACGAGTACGATATCAGCTCTTCTAAGCCCAACTCAAATGATCACTTCGTGTACGAGAGAAGAAAGTTTATATATATAGGCAATAGATAACAATTATGATGTCGAAGAGGTAATCTTACCGGCTTGGAAGCCCCTTTGGCACTTCGCCTGCAAACATTCCCCTCCTCCCCTCCCCTTTCTTCTCGTGAATCTAGGCATGGACAATTCTTGCTCATTTAGTTTAAGTGGCAGTATAAGGGTAAGTTATTACGACATAAAGCAAAAGCCGTTCAAGAAACCATAACTGTTCAGTTGCAACTAGTATTAACATCTACCTAGGTACGTGTTTTAGTTACGTACCTAGGTGCTAAAGTTATAATAGGTAGTATAGTTTTATCCGGAGTACAGTACTCCGGGGAAGGTTGATGCGCCTTTCACAGGATCTCACTAGCTACATATAGTTCCGTAACTCCTTCAACCCATATCCCCAATACTCAACTTCAGTTAAGAGGCATGTATAATTCAGAGATATCCACTTAACCATAAGTCTCATAGAGAGGGCCCTGGGGAATGAGCACGTATGCGGGGTGCTTCCTCTATCGGCCATCATTAATAATCACACAATGCAATTATCAGTGAAGTTCGAGGGTATAGAAAGGAGGAGGTCAGCATTTACTTTTTCTTCCACTTTTCTTTTTCTGTTCTGAAGACAAGGTCTAATCGGTACCCTCGTGTTTCTTTTGTCTGTTTTTGTAGCCGTGGACATGGCACTCAAAGCACCACCGAGATATGTCATTGCATCCGTCGCCCTCTCGCTCGGCGGTCTACTCAATGGGTAGGGAACAAGCTCTAATTATTATCTTTTTGATGGCTGTCATCTCTATGGACACTACTCACCAAATGTAGCTACGACACGGGCTCTATCGGTGCTATCACGCACATGCCTCAGTTCACCGAGTCGATCGGACGATTGTCGTCCACCATTCTCGGTGTCACGGTATCTATGATTATGCTTACGGGCACCTTTCCGGCCGTGTTTGCCGGTCATCTTGCCGACAAGATGGGTCGACTGAGCGTCATAGCCCCAGGGGCTCTCCTCTTCGGGATCGGCGCCCTCTTACAGGGGACTGCCTACAGCTTTGCCCAGTTCCTGGCGGGCAGAGCGGTTGGTGGGTTCGGCCAGGGCATGTTCCTAAGTAATATCTCGGTGTACATCTGCGAGATCGCGCCCGTACGGTCCCGCGGCGCACTAGCCGCCCTTCCGCAATTCATGGCCGCGGCCGGCATCTGCCTCGGGTACTTCACGTGCTACGCCACCGTGCTGGCTGACTCGGATGTTGCCTGGAGGGTCCCGTACATCATGCAGTGCCTAATCTCGTCGATCCTTGCTTGGAGCTGCCTGCTGCTGCCAGACTCGCCGCGCTGGCTCATGCTGCACGGGAGACAGGCAGATGCGCGCGCCGCTCTCGAGCGCCTTGAGTTCGACATGGCCGAGGCTGAGAGGGACATCCTAACCACCACGCAGCAGACAATGAGTCTTTCACCGTGGCAGGGTTTCGTGATGTTGTTTAGAAGAGCCTATCGCGCTAGAACTGTACTAGCCCTCTTCATCCTCGCCATGGTGCAGCTTTCTGGAATCGATGCCGTTACCTATGTATGTGTGCCCCCCCCCCCCCCCCCCCCTTTGCTTTGTATTCACAATCCGATGTATGGTCTTTTTAAATGCTCACATACATGTTTAGTATGCCCCAATCCTCTTCGAACAAGCAGGTCTCTCGTCAAAGAACGCGTCATTCCTCGCTTCGGGCGTATCGGGAATTCTCATGCTTGTCATTTCCATCCCGGCTTTCCTACTAGCAGACAAATGGGGATGACGCACGTCGGCTATCACTGGCGGTGTTATGCTGTCCGGTTGTATGTTGTTGATGGGTTCTCTTTATGCCGCTGGCTCAGTGCACCCTCACGGCATCGCGAGGTGGGTTGTCATCATTACAGTCTTCGTCTTTGGCCTCACCTACTGCGCTACCTGGGGCATTGTGGGCAAGATCTACGCCAGCGAGATCCAACCCGGTCATACGCGTGCAGCTGCCAACTGTGTCGCGCAGGGTCTGAGCTTTGTATGTGTCACCCTCTCCCCTGCCCCTTTTTCACTCCATGCCAGCCAGAAATAAAATCAAACCCCCACCTAATATCCGTGTTTATTACCGATATAGTTCACGAACTGGCTTGTCGCAATCCTTACCCCAATCCTTCTGGAGGCTTCTGCGTTCGGCGCGTACTTCCTCTTCGGCGGCCTTGCCCTCGGTACCGTCGTCATACTCACGGTGTATATGCCTGAGACGCGGGGCCGTTCGCTCGAAAACATCCAAGAGGCATTCCAGCGGCCAACAACAAGCAGCATCGCACAGTACCTCCGACTCGGGCAAAGGCGCCGGGCGCAGAACGGAAGCGGCAGTCGCTCCTCGAATGTTAGTGTTTCCATGGTTACTGCAGCTACCGTCGTCGAATTGGAAGACCGCGACGCATCGGGCGTAGGGGCTGCCAGTTCGATTTCCGTCGAGAATGTAGCGAGGCCGTTGAGATTGGACGTGGTATAAATCGGCTGTCGGCGTGGTGCTGTGGACGGTGAAATTTTAGTTTAATGGAATGGTGATCATCGTCTTCTAACACTGCCTATGTCGCAATCAATATGGCATGACTACCATCCACACGCACATTTTGTGGCAATTAACTATCATTTTTGTAGGGAGGGATTTGAGATAGGAGATAGATTTTTGAAATGTGCTGAAATAAGGGGCTATACGACCCATGGTCTCCTATATATATGGATGGGCGAAGCCCATCCACCTAGACTCACATTTTGGACTAATATACACTTGATCCTATCCTCGTATCTTCCTCTCATCTCAACAAAATGGCCCTACTCGAACGAAATAAATGGCTCTCTTGGTGCAAACTCGCGTACCTATTTATACTCTATGTGTTTTTCTCACTTTTTGAACCCCGTAGTTAGTGACAAACCCCGCCCCCCCCTTTTTTTTTCTTCTCCTTTTTGTTCGAACATAGAATATTCACATTCTAACGGACTCTAAATTCAAACCGCTTCCTGACCTTTTTAATCATTTATACCAATAAAAATCCCCTTAGACCCTGGCCTTGATGACTTCATTGGACATAGATGCTTAAGATAACACCAAAGTCCTGTGGTTGGTATGTAGTTACCTACCTTAGTTGTTCTTAAACTAATACATGACGACTCCGTGTAATACAAACACATCCTACATAGCTTCTTCTCGCCCCATATATCCACTACCCAGATATGCAAGCTTAACTACTTGGCGAATCACCGGAGAAGATTCCACAGTTCCAAAGCCGCCCCCGTAACCAGCATGAAGATTCTCACGAGGTGAGGTGTCCCCACCTCTCAATCAATTGCGCTGCCGCAGCAAGGCTAAGGGTCTCAGTGGCCTCGGATGAAGACGACGTAGATGTTATGAGTGTAATGCGCATGATGATAATTGCGTGAAGGGCACGAGCGGGAGGTTCGTCGCGGCGATAACTGCCGCCGTAGGCAGGTACAGTGCCTGGGTGAATTGGGTGTACCACTCCCGCACGAGGCCTTCGGTCGACGCCCCGCTTTGTAGGATTGCAGGGACGGCGCAGATGGAAAAGCGCTTATGCCGCCTGTTTTGTGATTATCGTTGGTGTTGATCAGCCGCAAGTTTGAAGGGTAAGGTGAGAAAATGTGGTGAATACTACGGGCTGAATTTACTTGACATCCAAGCTGAGTCTTCGATGCTGCCGGTGGCGGCCAAGGTCAGGGGTGTAGACAAGAAAGGTATTTTGAGAGGTTTGCTTATTGTAGTGGAGAACAGATAACACAGGTTCCAGTGAGATTTATAGGTTGATATCTCGTCAATGTATTAATGGTAAACCAACAAACAACGTGAGATGACATCTCAGATATAAGCGAGGCTTGATGGGGATCTAGGTTGAGGCCGGGTATTTATAAACGCACACGGCCCAGGGAAGTTTTAAGGGTGTCACCTGAACTGCTCTACAATTATGTGCCGGGGTATAACTAAATATATAATATTTCAAGTATAGAGTGCATCGGGATAGTAAAATGACACACTAAAGAAATCCGGACAAGTTGAATAGTCTGAGGTCCGCCGACGGAACATCGCTCCGAAATGTCCAACTATAACCGGCCGCTTCCGCCGGAGAGAGCACAAGGGTCAATTATATATCATGCTGTATACCAGGAGTTTGCGTCATCCATACTGCTCAGTTATGTAACCAGCTATATCGCTACGTTACGCTGAATAAAGGGGTGTGTATATACAAATAGAGGCCCAACTTAATAATCTAACCTTCCCCAGCCAACCTATACATTTATATGACAATAGTGACAAGGCAATATAGAACCATAAAAATCAAGAGGAAAAAATCACGACTCGGGTTGCTCCTTATTCAATGTGATCCTTAATGACGGTGATATGACGCTCAAAACTTAACCACTAGAAGCAAGATCGAAAATTAGTTCGTCCATAGCCGTCGACCCGTATATGACAAATTCAACGGTGATACAGGTCCCGCAGTCTGTAGAGAACATTTTGTTCTCTTGCGATGGTGCATCGGCATCCTCGAATAGAACCTTGAACACTACCCGTTTTCCACCGTCTGCCCTCTAGTCCAGTTGGATATACGCTGATGCTAGGGGTCACAGGAGAATAGTCGTTCTGCAATACCGTCGCGATCAGTCCAAAATCCATCCCGTTGCTAAGCCATTGAATAATGCTAAGACCGGGCTTTTCATTAGTTGTTATCGTCATGGAGGAATTCATTGAGCTATCAGAAGAGACGTAATGCCCGTTATACAGGGCCCCTGCTTCTGCACGAGCCGCCTCTTCTATGGCTGGGAGCAACGACTCTCCGATGACGTCTACAATTTCATTAGCTCCTTTAACCTAGCAGATTGCCTTTCTCTATATAGTCTTACCAGCAAGCCCAAAGTTGGAGTTGGGGGGTAAATCGCCGGCCCCCGATTCTCCCTGCTTTGGTGTAGGTCGTTACATGTCGGTACGGTTGTCTCAGATTGATTCTCCGAGCGCCCCACGGCATACCAACCAATGCCTTTGGATTAGGGGAAAATGGGAAAGGTTTTAGCCACCGTCGAGTCATTACGGGAGAAAGTAGCTCGTAGTTAAGGATCGCACGGCCAAGAGCTGACACGTCTGCAACGGAAGCGTACATGTTTCCAGCGCTATGGACAGATTAATACACATGTTGGTGGAAAATTGTGACAGGGAATATCATACGCGGCTGATTCACCTATGTCAAATGCCCATCCTGTGGCAGTTTTATTTCCAGGTATAATACCTCGTGAATCTTCAGGGGCCTTCAAAAACGTGTTGTCCAGCCCTAGAGGCTTGATAACCGTGTCCTCCAGCAATGATTCAAAACTGTTCCCAGTTATTGTTTCAAGAGCATAACCACTATTCCGGTTTAATCAATACACGTGGTCTGTAACATCCAAGTAACCAAGGCATATGCTCACAGTAGCTGGAAGCAACATTGGAATATGCAGGCGTCTGAGACGGGATTATAGAAGGATAAAATAAATCAATTCCATTGAAGAATTCTAGGGTGATAATCATTAAATATTCATCTTCACAAGGATTTCTCAGACTGACGCTCTCGATCGCATGGTATAAGCTCCACAGGGAGGCCGATCCGCCTCGTTCAAAGGTGGAAAGCCATACTCAAGCACGTTATCTCGGATTTCTTTGGTTTGCGTTAGCTCTCCTAGTAGCGCATCTACAAGCTGCTTAGCTGCTTAGCTGCTTAGCTGCTTAGCTGCTTAGCTGCTTAGCTGCTTAGCTGCTTAGCTGCTTAGCTACGTAAACACAACCTTAGGGGAATTCATGGCCATGAGGAGGAGAAGAGGGAGAAAAAAATAGCAATCGCGCAAAATGCCTGTCATCTGGGTTGTGAGTCCCCCAATCGTGATGTCGTCCCAGGCGACGGGCAACGGGGTCCGACTTCAACATAGAAATATATAGAGTTAACAACTGCCGTATTTAGGACTATTTTTGTGTCGTAAAACATGTGTCAGGAGCTAAAACTCATAAGACTGGCCAAAATAGGCAAGTCCTGTTCCTAAGGCGAGCTATAAGAGGCTATATATAATTCTTGAAATTACTCACGCGGTTTGCTAACGCTTGGAGCTCCGGAACATACTTTGTGATCGGTTTGTTCCAGACTTTTCCCCCAGCATTGATCAGAAATGCGTAGATCGTGTATGTCTTAGTCAAACTCCTAAGGCGCAATACTGTGTTTGAATCCACTTTACGCGCTCCCGTTGAATTTTGAGTCACTAGTTTCGGAGCCGTGTGGGTTACAGAAAACAGCGGTGCATGGTTACCTGCAGAGAATGCTTCGATGGCTATAGGATAGTTCGTAGCCTCGGCGGTGATGTTGGCAAATATTGTCGTCAGGTTTGCAATTGCGCCCTTTACGGTTTCATTTTCAGCTAGCTGGGCCGGCTTGGGGAAGACAGGTCCTTCAAGAGGACACGTTGGAGCTGATATACATGTCGACAAGATACATATTAGTATTGTAACAACATTCTTGTTCCACATCTTGGTGTAAGTTCGATTATAGATGTCTAGTGTAAATAAGAACCAAATATTGCGTGCTTATTATTTTCCATCTGTCATGACAGATGAATAGTCACCTGAGATGGACCTCGCTACCTTAAGTAAGAATGATACCAAGAAACTCGAAGGGGGTATAGGGCCGGAGTCCCTAGTGATATCAAATGATGGCCTTTGGAGGTGCTACCTAGTATGCGTTCAACCAATCATATACTAACCCGCCTGTGGATAAAATGTCATGTTCCCGGTTCCAGTGGCCGTATTAGCCGGCAATGATCACGACGCGGGGGACCCGGTATGCTACCGCCCGGAGGTCTATTACATCAAGTTTATAAGGCAAACACTGAAAGTACTCCGTTGACGAATATTAAATCGAAAGCGCTGCTGGACTCTATGAACTAATATGCACGACATGGTCGAGTCTTAGCTTCCAAACAAATGGCTAAAGGTACCTAGATAGAATCTTCGTACTAAAATAAACGTGATAGAAAATAATAGTTCTGGATGAGACTTGGCACCTATCCAATTCAATTTGGTAGGTTACTTCAAACTTACCCTAAGGCTAGATTCGATAAAATTGATTGATGCTAACCTACTATTACATGGATACTACTTCATAGATGTAATACAAAATATTGAAGGCCCGGAAAATCCCCAACTTGTTGTGCTTCTGATCAGTAGGCATATCCATATAAACAGCAACTATTTTCATTAACGTAACTAGATAGAAGCAGAAGGTATTTTTCAAACTAAAGCATATTTTCTATGATCATGACAAAGTATAATTACTAAACATATGATTTGTTAAAAGGGGGTAATTCCAAGATGCGATATATTAGTATAATTTTAAAACAAAAGGCTTAATAAATGTACTAGTTCCGAATTCAGACCGGCGAAAGAGTTTAGCTGAAAGAAAATGGAAAAAAAAAAATTTTTAAATTCTATATTAGTGATGTCTTTAGAGCAGGCTGTTTTGGATTATTGTTAGTGAGCTGACCAGATAACAAAGCCGGGAACACTACGACGCAAACGGCTAATGGGCAAGTGTACGAATACGGCATTAACTTTCTTTATCGATTCTAATGGCTCTCTATAAAGCTACTATGAGCAACGTAAATAATTATTTCCAGGTATAACTGAACCAATTTATTATAGACATAATCAACATATACAATTATTGTTCATTTAAGGCGCATCCATCTTATTCATATATACGAACCTTTGACTTAATTAAGCATAATGCCTCCTCGGAAAAGACCTTTTCGACCCGATACTGGGACAGTAGATGCGCCAGTCTTCAGTCGGGCTTCCGTCCTCGATAACGGATTGATTGGAGACAAACCTGCAAGCAAAGGCTCCTTGACAACAAACAATGGATATCCAGAGCCAAGTGAAGCAGCCGACGACCTGTATGCGCTCAATAGTCTTCAACTTAGAAGAGACAGACATATAGAGCCATCGAGTTTGATATATTCTGTCTATTACCTGATAGACTGCCTGCCCCCTCCAGTCCAAAGACAAATCGCGACCTGGAACCCTGGAACTCCGGAAGTTTTCAACTGCCCTCAATCCGAGCTCTCAGCCCGGGCCGAAGAGGAGTACGGAAATGATGAGGGTTTCTGGAATAACATTAAACGCTCTGAGTATTTTATCTGGCCAATCGAAGCAGAGCCAACACGTTTTGTAACAGCTATATTTCACCTACGTACAGGTTTAAAGGACGATCCTAATTTTAAAAAACCTGTCCCTTCGAAGGGCATCCAGGAAAACAAGACGCCGAAGATTCAGTCGGATGAGTTCACGGTGGTTGAAGGATGGTCTATCGTAGACCCTGTGCGAAATGATGAGGCGAGACAAAGGGTAGACCGTGTCAAGACCCGCATTCGACGCATATTCGGCTTGGAAGGAATAAGTTTCAGACGGGATTCGTATAGAGAACATGTAACGGCCACAGACAAATGGGCCCTTCCATGGGTCCCACCTCAGACGGACGACTGGAGTTCGGGGCTTCGCTCGTTTGCCCTCATCCGACAACTATTCCAGCGCATAGTAGATTTCTACTGCCACGAAACCGGCTATCAGGATACTTTCTTCGATGATCACACGTCCGGCTGGCTCAATCCCGACCAAATCCGCCACGAAATGCTGGGCATATGCGCTATGAACTGCTTAGACGATATGGATTATAAAGCTCGTATCGCAATCGAGCTTATCGGGAGAATAACGTCCTTAGAAAGTATACGCGCATTTGATGCGGATGCCTTGAAGCCTGTTACAAAGGGCAAGGCTCCATATGTTCCTGGATCAGACGAGAATAGTGTTACTAGAACACCAATTGATGTACTTGACGTACAAGATGGTAATTCCACAGACACGGCATCATCGTCGTCGTCGTCGTCGTCATCAGCATCAGCATCATCATCATCTTCTTCTTCTTCTCCTCCTTCTCCTTCTCCTTCTTCTTCTTCTTCTTCTTCTTCTTCTTCTTCTTCTTCTGATGATGATGATGATGATGACGAAGGTGACGACGAAGACGACTCCTCTGAATATTAATACACCTAACATCGATCTTCATAAAGCGACTATTTTAGGTCTGACAATTGCCTATGTGGGATTTAGAGTTGTGTATTGACCAAGTTATATGAACGCATTTCGCAGTTAAGATAAGGAGTATTTTAGGGAAATGAATGAATAGCGAGTAGTCTAAGCTTTTAACAACATAATCTTGTTCCAGAATTCTTTATCCTAGTTTTTATTGTAAGCTTAGTAGGTCGTCTAATAAGAATATTATCGGGTACTTTTTCGATTTTATAAAAAGAGAAAGGTTGCCTTAAATTATACGTAGTTCCCACGTAATTAAGTACAATTACCTATATGTCTGTCTTTAACTTTAACTACAAGAATCAACGGTTTACCGCGAGGAGGTTGGTAATTCAACCTAAGCGTCAATCTATGGTTTTAATGAGATACTATTCTGTTTAATTCTCGAGAATCCAGATTAGAATAAGCCATCTAATACGTGAGTAATAATAAGGTTAACTCATCTACATACCGGCTGTTGTTGGCACTAATCTGCATGCTTAATAATTTTAACCTAGAATGTCGAGCAAGAAAACGAATCACCGATATCCTTTGGCTACCACTTGGCTTAGCAAGTAAAAACTGCTGGTCCCGGTATAGTATATGCCTGAGCTTGGTAGGAATCATAGGTAATTCCGGGGTCTGACTCCTTATACACCCCTGGGAAACTAACTAAGTCTGATGGAGTTGTGGTGCCTGATCCAGTCACCTCAAGTTGGTGGCAACTTGGGTAGAACTGCGCTCCTGGATACTCCCAAGCCGAGTGAAGAGCAATAATTTCATGGCGAACGAGGTAGTAGCCAGGTTTGAGGCAATCAGGGACAGTATATTGAACACCGGCATTGGCCGAGGTCATGAGACGTGTATCGCCCCAGGTGTTGCTGGTCCCTGAGCGACCCTCCTCAGCAATCTTGAACCAGACAGCATCATTGCCCGGCATGTAATCATTGCAGCCTTTTTAAACCGTCAATCTCTAATATGTATAGTCATGAAGATTATTTATACTCACCACTATCGGGACATCTCGCCATATAGGTGATGACGGGTCCAACATGACTCTCCGGCCATAAGGTCCAGTAGAGCGTCACGTCTAAGCCAGCGGTGACAGGTGCATGGAGAGCGGCGGGCGAAGAACCGATAACACCCCCATCCGTGTAACCGCCACATTGCAAATCATCGTATAACACATTTGTGACAGGGCCATTTCCTTGGATAGGACGGGATATACGCTCAGGCTTTCAGTAAAGGCCCGGTTAGCCCTCGTGTCATCTGGAAGGTTATGGTAAGGAACGATTATACTCACAGCTGGCGAGGTGTATGGATCAGTATAAGGTTGATAGAATGTGTAGACCTCGCCACCAATAGTGGCGTTGTCGACGTATCCATGAGCAGCCACTAAGGCTGCACCAAGAATGACACTAGTGAAAGCCTTCATGGTAACAGCAAGACAGCTATTAGGGTTTGACTTTAACAAGGTAGAAGCTAGGGCAATATACGATCAGCCGTTATAGAGCCCAGTGGGGTTAGATAATCGTCTCTCCCTCTTCTCAAGCGAACTGTCGAAGTTTGAGAGCTAAGCGGTTCAATAAAGGAAGAGTGCAGTATTATTCAATTTATCTACGGTGCTTATGGACATCTATTAACTTAGCTGTCAAGTTCCAAGGGAGGGTATCCCTTTCGTTGTCGTCTCAGAAAGCAGGATATTGATTAAATTTCAACTAGGACGTCCGATGCTATCCACCCAGGAGAGCTAGATCGTGTTGTACAGGGGTCGGGAAAATTGCCCTGACCATACAGTTTACTGTAGAAGCCTAATGCTCAAAACCTCCTTGTCCACGTTCATCCATCCCAAGCCATAAAGTCTCCTCCTATGCCGCCAATCATTTTACAGAGACAGAAAGGCGCACAACAAAACTCTAAGGTTACAACGCGCAGTCATCTTTGGCCACGGAGGATCGTGTCCATCGCCTTTTAAAGCTCGTGTCTACAACGGTTGGTGGGAATACTCCAAAAATGGAGACACTACCCCTGGTAGCTATCAACACGAGACAGAGACACGGAAACAATGAACGACGATTCAACCTCCTATTCATTTAACTTAACCTTTGGCAATGGATCATTGGATTGACGTTGCGAATTTATCAGTAGGTTCTCCTGAGCCAAGAAAATCCCCACCTTAAGCGCTACTAGCAGCACAAATACTCCGTATGGTGAAGCAAATAACTAAGGGCTATGCGTGGGTACCTGGTGTTTAACTGAGACGAGACGAGTAAGGACGGACTGGTGAAGTAAATGCACATTGGTATATGAAGATTGAGGCGATATTTTCCTCCAATGAGTGCGAAATGTCTGTGTTCGCTTTATTTAAAATAACAAATCAATATTTAGCGGGAAAGAAGCACTGTTTCTGAGTCATCCTATAAGGATTTATGCTTCGGAATATCGAAGGCTGGGTTGGACTTGAGTGGCACTGGCATTAATCGAGATATACTATTTTTTTCCCTCTTCACCAAGGCAACCCAGGCGATAGCAAGGTTCCTAGCTTTATATCTTGTTCACGTGTTACAACAATCTTATAACTTTAACCAACTACAAACTACCAAGTTACGTTCATCTCAATGCAGAGAAAATGACTTTTGTCAAGTTGGAAGAAAAAGAAAAACTATTAGTTATTTCGCTATATCATCACCTATGTCAAACATGGAAAATGGGCAGAGAAATTTCATAAACTTTCCATTGTTATTCTTACAAGCTAATTACGTTCAAGTATTGCGGGTATGTGATAATTACTTCAATGCTTAAATTTTTATCGCGATGCGGATCTTATAAGGGGGTACAAACGCAGTTATTACGCGAAGAGCTAGAACTAAGGATAAATAACCGGCGGTCTTCTTTATTACTTCCAAGCTTGGCTAGTACAGGATGAGATAGTCTTTAAGTGAGGCTTTCCTTCGTAATGGTTATGTATCATCTCCCGTGAAAATTAAGCTATATAGGTATTGGAGAGCTTAAAAGCTTAAGATGGTTACACATATTTCCCTCTCTCTCTTTCTAATGAAGGTTTCTATTTAATGACAATTAAACAAAGTTCGTATGCCCCTATAATCGACTTCCTTAGAACTAGATGAATACTTTAAGCAGGATCAATACAAGGTCTAAATTAACACAGCTCACGTTAATAACTTCCTTGTCTGTGACTAAATATAAATAATCGTTTTCCAAGGCTATAGAAGCCTGAGCTAGCTAGCTCGATAGGAGGGAATAGTTTTGAACTATGATTCCCAAGTACTTCTCCCAGGTTAGTAACCTCGTGTAAAGTAATTACGGCCCACTATTACACATTTTTACGTTCAGGGCTAAATGTCTCAAAAGCCGTGTTCGTCTCTCCACGTGCATGTTAAGGAATGTGGAACAAAGGCTTACACACATTCCTGAAAGAAAATGGATATGCATGCATGGTGCTTGAGTTGTTCCCAATTATGAGGTTTCGCCGTTGTTGTAACTTACATTTACCCATTACATTCTCCTATACACACATATCCTACATGGAACACCGGATCACAATGCCATTTTATGTCTACAATGGCAGCTACTTCAAAAGATCTTTCGCCTTGGGCTGATCGTTTTGGAGTCTCTGAGGATCGCTACTGGCAAGAATTATTCAAACAACTCCGATCAGGGCTTGCCCCATCATTGCCAATATTACATCCGAAGTATTATCTTGATGGACAATACGATAAAGCCGGCCCTTACCCGCGGCCAAACAACAATTTTCTAGACGAGATTTTCTACGCTGAAAGCGGACAGGATAATTTTTTTGGTGGGTTAAAAAGTTGGCAAGCAGGAACACTAAACGAGAAGCTCTATTCAGACGTGAATGGGGGTCATTGGCTACAAAATGGTCCAGATTGGGCCCGGTTCTATACTTGTAGCATCAAAGTCAATGAAGGAGGATGGTTTCCTGTATTTCAACGGAGTCGGTGGTACACACCAGAAACCAAATCTTCCCCAACGTCGAATGCTCCAAGCACCCTAAAAACTAAAAAAGGTAGTTTACCTCCTATATCCGTCTGGTCCGTCGAAGATGAAGATATCTGGAGCTGTCTTCGCGTGTCGTTGGAAATCGCTGATAGAATTCTTAACCGGCTTTGCGAAGAGAAAAATTACTGGTACGTTACGATTAATACAATTAACTGTTCAGGGGGAAAATTCTATTGTAGCTCTCCCTTCGGTCAATTGATGAACCATGGCTGAGATTTATAGGCTCGATGCACTCCTGTTCGGCGATCCTGAGGGGATCGAAGAGGCTGACACGGATAATCCTCAAAACAATAAATCAGTTCTTAGGCGGCGTCCGTTAGAAAAAAGAGAAGAATTGGCGAAGAAAGATTATGATATCGCGGTCGTTGATCTAACTGAAGACATTCTATTCTCTTTTGTAGATGAAGCCGATACAACTGGCTGGGCTCGGGGGATGTTGGGAGTAACCCAGCCGGTCATTGACCCTGACGACAACACGCCGGTACTTATTCGATTGAATATTTCCTCCCTCCGAGCACTTTGTAGTGGCGATTTAACAGCGGCAGAGACATGTCTAGCCCAATTCCAACTTGCAAAGACGGTAAATAATCCCCGTATATCTTAACCAGGATTTTGAGTAAATGCGGCCTATGAAAATTCAAGCTTACATATCGTTTCAAATAGATTCTACACGAGCTAATGGTTTGTGTCCATCATTCCTTTATAATTATGCTCCTGACTGAAAATTGCAGCACGCGATATGGTACCAAAGAAAAATATATCTACCTATCCCGGAAGACGAGGAATCATCCGATGGAATATCTGGTTCTTACGCCTTATCGCTAGATGGAGGTCTTTACGTTAATGAACCTGTAAGTCTACTCTCTTAATTCCAACGAGCCTGTATCTAACAAGTCAGTTTTTTGAGGATGAGTTCATTGCCGAGCTAGGATTTTCTTTTGAGAACGCTGTCTTCGGCGGGAAAATGATGCATCAACCAGAGGACTTCAAGCCTGGTTTGTATGCAGGGATCTACTTTCAACTTTCTATTAGGCCATGGCCAAATAGTTTTGATGCAATGCGGGTAGATTATGAAATGGTCCTAAACTATGACCAGAATGTCCCGGACTGCATGAAGGGCAGGTGGTTTCACGTACCTATTTTCTGGGTATCGGCATTGCAAAATGAGGATTTCTGGAACTCGGTTGTGTTGAAATACGGAAGCCGTATGTTCAACCCACCAAGACTGTTCGAAGCCACCAGTAAGCTAATTTTGGAGTTCTTTATTGCCCCTTATAGCCTGTCTTATGTGTAAAGCATGCTTATTCTAGCTTTTTGTATAATTTTTTGCTCCCGAGACGTGTTTCACACGTTAAAAACAGTCGAAATATGGCAATTACTGACTCCTTTTCTGCAGTCAGCGCAAAATACAACCTTAGGAGAACACATGGCCTCCGTCCCATCCCATCTACGGGAAATATAGTGGAGTTTCAACCAGACCTCGATCGTCTTTCAACTAAATGGAAAACTAAAAGGAGGACTTGGCGCTCTCTCAGGCCTTGGGCGCAACGGGAGTATAAACGGTGGGTGGCAAGTCCTTGGAGTTGGCCTCAGGCCCGTCAAGCCATCAAGGACTTCAGGGACGCATTTTTCAAAAAACAAATAAATATCGCGATGAAGAGCGCACAAATCCTTCTGGATTTTGTAGACCTATCAAGGAACTGTTTGACTAGTTCGAGCTCATCCGGATTCGACCCGAACTCGCTTCTCTTTCATGGGCTTGGGTGTCTAAGTACGTCTTGAGGCCCCAATCTAAGTGCTCTCTGTAAACTACAACTGATTTTCTACTCTATAGTGATGGCATCTCTCCCTTATAAGTCGCCTGATAATCAGGTTGGAGCTGAATCTAGCACCATCTATCAAAGAAGCGAGATAGCTGCAAAGGATAACCCCGATCTGCCGATCCAGGTTGAAGCATTTAACACCAACAATTTTAGTGATATAATTGATACGGTTTCTTATCGCGACACCTTAAGAAATTTTAAAGAAGACAACGACATTGGCGACCCGTGTAAGTACCTTGATTACTTCAGGAAATTATTCGAGCGCTATGAGCAAGAGTTAGTCCTCCCACGGGCCTGGGTTGTCCCTTGCATGCAACTTTACCATAAACTACGATCAGAGCGCATTCCTGGCTTAGCTTCTTTTAGCTGGGCTTCTAGTTTCGAATTCGACGTTCCTAGCTACGATAATGCCTGGGTGAAGATGAAATCTGACGCCACGTTTGACGCCGTCGTCGCCGATAAGTACGAGGATGTCTCAGAACCGACCTTTGTGAAGTCACTATACATCACCCCACCACTCACCCCTCCCAGCCCAGGCATCGGGCCACCATCAGATATTTACTCATCAGCAAAGATGGCGATTACCAAGGGGCCAGACATGTTACGATACCCGAAGCATTACACCATTGGAGAAGTGGCTAACCACCGATCTCTGCAAGATGTCTGGGTCCTAGAGACAGACTCCAATGGAGGTTTTGATGTGTACGATATTACTAGTGAGTTAGATTCTATGCGACAGTAAATCTCATTACTAATTTTATTTAATTTTTACTATTACAAGATATCTTATCCGATCTCAAATTTACGGAGGTTCAGTACAAGCAGATCATCACAAAGGATTCCAATGGTCTTCATCTGAGGCATAATAATCAAGCTCACCTCGTACGCGAGTATATGATCAGCTCGCCGGGTACACTTAAGGGAAAGCTTCTCCAGTGGCGACACCTTGAGGAGATCAGGGAGTGTACTGGGGAGAATGGATCACCGTTCTGGGTGATACATGGTTCTGTTGTTTACGATATTACTAGTAAGTCCTTTAGGAGCGGATATTTAGTTTCGGAGGTCTTGACAGACTAATACCTGCAGATTTTCATATTTCGTCAGATGAAGAAATGGCTCAGCTCAAATCAAACCCTGGCGGGCCTATTGAGCTATCAGGCTTGCCCGAACGAGATGAGGAAATCCTTGAAAGGTTGAATGAATACAGATGTGCCTTAGTTCTGCCACAACCAGGAAACCCTCAAGAAATACTAGGGCTGTATACGTTATCTCAGCTCAGGCGACATGATAACCCGGAAAACGGAGTCTACGTAGCCATTGATGGGTTCGTCTATAATATGAACGGTGAGTTCACTAGACTCCTTTCTGTCACTGACTCTATACGTGGGAAGCTAAATTTTTTAAAGGGTACTTAGATTTTCACCCTGGCGGGTGGAGGATTCTCCAGCAGTGGGCCGGGCGCGACGCAACCGAGGAATTCTACAAATACCATAGGCATGGCCTTCTTATGGAAGAGGATTACATATCTCTCAAGATAGGAAAGATTGTTCCCGAAATGACAATCGCTGAACTTCAGTCAAACCATATAACCCTGAAGCCTTGGGTCTTCGATATTTCCGGTATAGAAACAACCCATTAGAACCATGACAGCTATAAAAATTTAAACTCATAACTATTGTAGGGCTCGAAGAGGAGAAGCCGTGGTGCTACCACGCGATCAAGCATCTAGGGGGTACGGACGCAAGTGACCGCCTTTCTATCCAGCCTCCGCTCCCGGAAACCAGAGAGTTGATTTCAGTCCAAATGGACGATGAGCGGGTTGTTGGCACAGTGAAGGAACCTCACGAGCTCCCCGAAATATCTGTCAGCGAGTTCCGCAAGCGCAATGGTTGCAACTCTGTTAGCAAGCAGGCTTGGACCGCTGTCGATGGAATTATTTACGAGGTCACAGGTAATCTTCTCTTAACAAACTTCCTTTAATCAAAATAATAATTGGTTGGATTTGCAACTTTGCGTGGCTTTATCTTAGTGGGAATGCTGACGCCATCGACAACAGACCTCGTGAGACTCCCGGGATGGTGGTACCCGTACCACCTCCAGACCGAATGGGCCGGCAAGACTCTAGACGATCACGAACTGGCGACTTGGCTCGTAAACAAGCACTCGCACCGCCAAATCGCCCGCCTGGTATATCACCACGTGCCGGGGGGGCCCTGGGACGGCGTCCCGAAGGAGCAGAGGCCGCCAGTCTACGCGTCACAGCGGGACGCCTACCGAGCGAGAATGAGCATGGACCTCAAAGACAAGCAGCGTCTCGAAAAGCAAATATTCGCCCGAAGAAAATCTCGCAAGCGGAACACGAGGCTCAGAGATGAGTTCATTTCCAAGAGGTACGGGATTCAGAAGGCCTGAGGTCACCATAGGGGTTGATTTTTCCATCGGGGCAGAGAAAGGGGTGCGAGCAAAGGAGGGGAGGGGGGTTTGGGGGGTTGGAGGATAACTTCGTTTATTTCGTATCCTGACTTTGGGTTTACTTTATCTCATGGGACCGCTCTTTTGATGCTATAGAACGGAGCGTTTGATTATGTCTGTCAGCTGCAGGAAACACGGAATATATTTCTGTTTTACTTTATACTTGCTTCTTACTTCTGTTAAACTAGTTTTCAACTTTCATCAGTATGTACTTGAAACATCATCGTTCGTATATAATTAATGAACTTAGCACGCACGTGATAGTAGCATTTTCAGAGGGTCGTTTTGATGTTTACCTAACATAGAGAGGACAATTTGAAATCTCTGCTCATGTATATGAGAGAAACCACAGCATTGGATTGTAGGTGTATGCCCCTTTCATTTTGTCAGTTCGACACTTTAAATGGGTTGGTATAGGAAGAAGGAAATCTTCGGTGCATTGGCCCGAGTTCATATCAACTCCTCATTCATAGCACAGGTTCCGTAGACTTGGTGGTCACAGTCAACACCGCTCCCGCCGCATATTACTGTAGTGGAACTTCGGTCTGTGATGCGGATGATGAGAGTTACGTTATACCTGCCGTACCCTACATCAACTGTTTTGGTGCCGAGACCTGCGCGGGTACCTAGGGGGTCTAACAGAGATTCCCACCGGACAAGCCACGAGCTGTGCTTGGTGAGGGGCCGACCAGTTCACCAAGGTGGGCTGTCGTCGAGAACGGATCTACTCGAGGGCTATGACAAGCCCGGTGGGACACTGCTCGGGCCAATTGTATATGGGTGGTCTCCGGCGAAGATCGCTTCGCATCACCTCAGCTTGGTGATACTTAACTCTGGATACTGCCCTGACAGTATTTTCTGGTATACATTCGACACATTTAAATGAGCAATTGAAGGAGAACGATTCCTCGACAACAAGACGAGTCACGGGCGTTTCCAGAGTGGACTAGCGAGGCGCCAACTTAGGGATTGCGACGGGACGATTTGGATTGTATCGTTATTCCGAGCCTTTCGAATGTATACTACTATCTCAGGGCCACCTAGATTTAAATATCCGAGTCGAACGGCGTTTAAAAGCACCGAGCCAACGAAGTCGGCATCTGGGCCCAGCTGTCGATTCGACGAAGCCACCCCGAGTCCTGCTCACAAGCATTTTTTACCCGACACGCATATAACTCTCCTGGTTACCACTTAGCCTCTTTGCGGCCCTGGAATCCCTTCAATATGCCGACAATCTTCTCGAGGGCGCCCAAGTATGACCTCAACTCGACGCCAACCTTGGCCTCGTCTCCGAGCTTGGGGTAGAAGTCCTTGCGGTAGGGGCAGGCGCTCATGGCAGCGGAGAAGACAGGCTTGATTAGGAGGCCGTGGTGAGGCTTGAGGGTGACGCCATATGCATTTCGGAACGAGGTGGAGAGTTCTTCGGCTTCTTGGGCCAAGTTCTGGCTCAGGGCGATACACGTGAATTCCAGGCCTCTGCATTCAATATGGTCAGCCTACCAGTAGCCCAGGTATGGTTTTTGGTCTTGGCCCTAAATAGAGAACTCTTTACCGGGTGAGCCACAGAAGACCTTCGGTGGCGATGTGCTTCTTGGTCTTGAGCTCGTTGATGCAGAGGTCTTGCAGGTACTCGGATTCGTCCGGGGTAGCAAGCTGGCGCTCACGGATTTTCTAGTGGTGGCTAAGCATTTCACAATGGACGGGCTATCAGGTATACACAGAACGCACCTTGACGTTTCCCAACATGTCGTTCTTGACAGGTGCAAAGGCTACGGATCCAAGAGCATCTATAACGGGGGGAAGCGGTCAGCGGGAAGCCCGACTTTGGCAAGACGATATGGCATAGACTATACCGAACATGGTAGTCAGAGACTCGGCCGCTTCGAGGAACTCGGTAGTAGCGATAGCATTGTCCTTTTCGGCATTAATAGGCACATCGACAAAGGAACGCTTGAAAGTATCGAGCAGAGTTCCACCGGGAGGAATGACGGGGGCCGACATTTTCTGCGAAGTGGCGGGATAGTAGACACGATACCGAAACGAAGAACGAATCAGAGAATCGCAGACAAATCGATTTGGTTGTCTAGATGTGCCTTGGGAGTTTGAAGAAGAGGAGAGGGAGAGAGAGAGCGGGATTCGAAACCCAAAAAGGAGAATAGGCGGTCAATGCTATAGAGAAAGAAAGAGAAAGCAGATACATACCCAAGGATTGTACCTTGGGTACCTACCTAGAGAGCTAACAAGCTTCGGGCTTCCAGGAGCTACCAGGTAACCCTACAGGTACTCCTCACGTACCTTGGGGGGGTTCGTGGCTTGACGAGGGGTAAACATGCCCAGGTCCCGTCAGGTCCACTGCAGGCGGGGTCGGGTGGAATGGCAGGCAAGCCACAGACAAGGCGGCTAACCTAGTAGGTACCTAAGGCAGGTAGGGTAGGGAGGCGGGGTTCCATAGGTACCTGAGATCTCTTCCATTAGGTAAGGTTCTTAGGTATTGAACGCAACGCAACATTCCTCCTAGTAAAACAAACGCCTTATCAGATCTTAGAATCTCAGCAACAACTTTCACCAACTCTATTCGTCTATTGATGATTAATATTCCCATTTGAGGAGTAGATGCTTAACATGGTTTATATTAATCATTTGTCTTATATCATCTCTCTCTCTCTTCTCCCCTCTCTCTGTCTGTCTGTCTATCTGTATTGGCAACCTGTAGGCACAAATTATTCATGATAATAATAATAATAATACTAATATTTGTTACGAGGTTGAAGTGCCGACCTAGCCGTGTCGCTATTTCACCACATCGCCATCATCTCTATTACCTTAGATAGTGGACGCTAAGCAAAGCAACTATTAGGTACTTTTGCATGTGTGAATTTTACCATGCAACCAGCTTGGATTAATATTTCTAGATGGACCGATGATCTGATTAAATCCGAAAGCGGCCTGGGCTACTTAGGTATGGCATTGTGTGCAAGCAGACAAACAAACAACATTGAAATAAAGAATGCCATTGGGCATTTGATGCACAGGTTACATAGGTAGAGACTAAAAAGGGTACCTTAGGTAGGAAACCGGTAAGGAAAGCAGGGCTGACGTCATTCGCCTGTTCAACTCGAGTTCGGCCCAGGAAACAAGGAACCATCTTTGATGCAATATTCACTTGGTTTTCCTTCCTAAGGCGAACCTTCCAATCATAGACTTCACTCCCCCGGCAACACCCGTCTCATCGTGTGTGATCACTAGACGATTGGCTCATTTCCCGCTTACCGGCACCACCTATAGGTAACGTCTAACCCAGCTGGCTCAGCGGCTGACGAGCCTCGAGCGGGAGAGATACCTCTGTGCCCCGTACAGCTTATGTACAAAGGCTACTACATACATGCACTCCAGAACCTGCTTTCAACGTCACCTTAGCCTTGCCCTACTAACTAGGTACATACATATCAAGTTGTACAAGGTACCACCAGCAGGGCTAGACCTAGACCTATGACGAACTTCCTACCATCTAAATACATCATCAACGCCGCCCACACCTTCCTGGCCTTCCTCACCTCGCACTTCATTCTTCGGCGTCGGCAGACAGACAATACCCCATATCCCAATTCACTATTTCCTCCATCGTTTGGTCCCCTCGTAGTGACGCTTCTCGAACCAAGTCTCGCGGCAACCCAGCTCCAGAGTTTGCTATTATGTCTGGATTCGCCGATAAGTTCAGGGATCTGAAGGACAAGTTGAAGGACAGCCATCTGCACGACGCTAAAGTCGAACTGATCCACACGAAGTACGTCTATATGAATATATACTTTATATGTTCGATTTGGAATTATCGTTGTCTAACTCTTCATTCGATAGACACAAGCTTGGAAAATTCGGAAACCTCGTAAGCTCGGCTCCTTATCCACACTGACTATGTACTTACTATCTTCACCTTACCTCCTTGTAAATGAACCCCGCTTCATCAATTGACCTTGTTAACATGGAAACTTGGTCTTCTAGTTCAATCCAGAACACCGCCACGACGAGGAACATGAGAAGGCCTGCGATGAAAAGCGCAGCAAGATTGCCGAGCAAAATCGCTTCAATTCCTACTTTCCCGAGCGCGATGGGAACTTGGTCAAGTGGTATGTCGATGGGAGGGACTATTTCTGGGTAAGCCGTCTAGCTACCCACCATACAACCCCCTTGCTCCTAAGACTTATCCAAACCACAGGCTGTGTCGGAAGCTCTGGAGCAGGCCAAGGAATCTATCTACATTGCTGATTGGTGGCTTTCTCCCGAGCTTTTCATGCGGAGGCCGCCATATTTCAATCAAGAATGGCGCCTAGATCAAATTCTGAAGCGTCGTGCCGAGGCTGGTGTCAAGATCTATATTATTGTCTATCGTGAAGTCGAGGCAGCCATCACCTGCAACTCTCAGCACACGAAACATGCCTTACAGAGCCTCTGCCCTGAGGGCTCTCCGGGTTATGGCAATATCAACGTCATGCGCCACCCCGATCACAATGTTCTCGAAAACGCCGCAGACATGACCTTTTACTGGGCGCACCATGAGAAATTCATCATCGTCGATTATGAGCTAGCTTTTATCGGGGGTCTTGATTTATGTTTCGGCCGTTGGGACAATCACCAGCACCCGCTCTCGGACATGCACCCTGAAGGAGTTGCTAACGAAATGTGGCCCGGCCAGGACTTCAACAACAACCGCGTTATGGATTTCAAGAACGTGCAGGATTGGATGCAGAATGAACTGAGTAAGGCGGAATACGGTCGTATGCCCTGGCACGATGTCGCCATGGGTGTCATTGGGCCCTGCGTCTATGATATTGCGGAGCATTTTGTCCTGCGTTGGAACTTTGTGAAGCGCGACAAGTATAAGCGCAATGCTAAATACGACTGGATTATACTGAGAGGCCGAGAGGGAGAAGACGAGAATCTAGTCGGCGTGCAGCGACCAACACATCCAGTCGGAGAATATATCATTCACCCCTTTACACCCCTCGAGGCGAAGAACCTCAACAACCGAGGAACCGTACACGCGCAGGTTGTCCGGTCGAGCGCCGATTGGTCTAGCGGCATTCTGACAGATCACAGCATCCAGAATGCGTACTCGGAGATCATTCGTAACGCGCAGCATTATGTTTATATCGAGAATCAGTTCTTCATTACAGCCACCGGGGATCAGCAGTCTCCGGTCCACAACACTATTGGGAGAGCAATTGTTGACGCATGCGTTAGAGCTGGAAAAGAGTGTCGCAAATTCCGCGTCATTATCGTCATTCCTGCCGTACCTGGATTTGCAGGAGATCTTCGCGATGATGCTGCTACGGGGACCCGTGCGATTATGGACTATCAGTACAAGTCTATCTGCCGTGGCGAGCATTCAATATTTGGCCAAATCCGGGCTCAGGGCGTTAATCCGACAAACCACATCTTCTTCTTCAACCTACGATCCTATGACCGTCTCAACAGAACCCCCGCTGTCAAGAAACAGGAAGAGATCTCTGGCGTCAAGTACCAGCAGGTGCAACGCGCTGAGGCCGAAGAGATAATGGCCCAGGGCATCCATGGCGCCGCGGAGGCCGAAGGTGGACATGATGAGCATATGAGCAAGGCCGAAGACCGGAAGCAGAATAAGGAGAATACCTCGAGCCAGGACGCCAGACGCCGTTTTGAAGAGGCCAGGGAGGAGGGCCAGGAGACTAAGTCCGCCTTCAGCGTAGCACATCACGCCATGGCCGATACTGGAAAGTTATCGGATGAGCTTTGGGAGGGTGAACCTCAGGAGGAGGTCGAGAACTGGATTCAGGAAGAGCTCTATATTCACGCGAAGCTCCTTATCGTGGATGATCGTATCACAGTCTGTGGTTCGAGTAATCTCAATGATCGCAGTCAACAGGGTAATCATGACAGTGAATTATCGATTGTCATGGAGGACACCGACAAGATCGAGAGTGTAATGGATGGGAACGCATTTCAGGCAGGGAGACATGCGGCTACCCTCCGGCGATACCTCTGGCGGGAACACCTAGGGTTACTGCCCCCACAGGAAAATGATGCAAGCAACGATCCGAACGCTCAACCGCCTGGAGAAGATTCGCCAAACGACATTTGGGATAGGGACGACAGCTACAAATTTGTCGAAGACCCACTGAGTGACGACCTCTGGAACATGTGGACCACCAATGCCACAACGAACACCGAAGTCTTCAGGCACGTATTCCATGCAGACCCGGATGACCATGGTAAGCATATGATAATGGCACCTACTAGCATTTGTGAATAACCAAGTTCTAATATCGATGCAGTGAAAACATTCGACGATTATAATACTTACCTACCGCCCAAGGGGGTCAAGCCAGGACACGTCTTTGATAGATTCTTACCGGCAGAAGACGTACGTAAGAAGTTGGACCAGATCAAAGGTCATCTCGTGTGGATGCCACTAGACTATTTAGAAAATGTGAACATGGCGGAGACAGGATTACAGGTCAATTCCTGGACTGAAAGTATCTACGCATAACGTGGTACTGTTCTTCTTACAATATCTCCAATCGGTGTCCGAGGTGGTATAGAGTCAGCTTAAATTATACTCCTTAAAACCATGGCCATTTGATAGTCTGTTCTATCACCAACCAACAACGAAAGGAATGGGTTTTAAAAGTGGTTGATTCATTGAAAAGCTAGCTAAGCGCAGACGCGGGGAAAACTACTCTAATTCGGATAAACTGCGGACCGGCCCACAAGTCTAATAACAACCTTAATCAAATTATGCTTAAAACCGTAACTCTTACATGCGCTAGTTATGAATTTCCCAAGAGGCACAACCGTGGTGTAATCCGTGATCTCCGATTCCACAGTTTGGTTGAGTGCCGTCATCACCAACATCTCGATCGATAACAACAGTTCCCTTGAAGTGACTACCTATGTCGCCATCTATGGGAACAAGTTCCACGATCAAGTAGGTACGCGATACACCTTCCTCCCTGTTTACCTTCTTCGTACAGGCTTGACCTCGCCTTATAGCTTGATGGTTGATTGACAAACACCTACGGGTTGTCACCAACAAGGAAGTAACTATGTATCCTTGTACCTATGTAACCTTATACCTAGGTACCCAGTATCATATAAGGTTCGTGCCTTCCGCACGAACCCTCAGTAGATACTTCCTCCCTTAGACATCAATATTACACCAGTCTCACCCTTATCTTTCATATCGTTATTTCGTTACTTTGCCTTCACTTACGTACGTACCTACCAACATAGCTACACATAAGTTTCGTTTATTTCCTACCGGAACAGCGAATAATTTGGTTACATATACGGTCTTTAGCTCCTCTTTTTGGGTGTTGTTGTCGAATTGGAATAGCCAACTGGCGAATTCCGCGCCGGGGAGGAAGCCGAATCTGGTCAAGACGCAGGCTGGCGTCAGCATTGTTAGCTATGTCAGGAAGGGTATTCAGCTAGCCAATGGCCCGTGTTGCGAACCTTGGCAAGTGGTATTTTTGGAGCTGAACTGAGATGATTCCTCGTCTATATGTGTTCCATCTAGGCAAGTTCTATAGATACTTGGTGAGCTTTCAAGGGTCCTCGTTTCCCCGTAAACTGGGCGATCTCGTAGGGCATTTATTGAGCAATTGCGGGTGCAATGCAGTTCAACCGTGACCTGGCAGAATACCAATGATGCTTATGGATATCTATGGGGTACAATCCGGGAGATATGTATATACACGCCTAATTACATGTAATCCTGCAAGAGGGTTACATGCACTATAGAGCTGAAAGCAAGGTTCGTATGGGATTTTAATTGCAGACAAAACATCAACCAACCGAATTTGAGCATGCGAAGGAACACTTATCATTGATCTTAATTGCGAAGGACGGGCAGGGCGGGGTTCTGAAAGCGCCAATGCTACCATGTAGATATGTATGTTCACGCACCATCTGCCATGTTAACCCTCACCGAATTTCGAGAAACCGACAGCCTTCCCAACTATACAGCTGTAGAGAGCCGTGATACTTTCATAGACTATTACATAGGATTCGGTCAAGTTTGGCCTTGAGCCGCATGGCAGGCTTGATACCCAACTTGCCGGCCCCCACGATCATACTGCAAGGATCTTGTTATATTTTTAATTTAAGCAACCAATTTGGTCAGGTTCAAGAGTGAAGTTAGGATCAGGTAAGACAGCTAAACACCTACGGTTGGTAGGCATCCTTGGCATTAATTTTTATTGCTTGGTGTTGACTCGAATTGAACTTGATCATCCACCTGTTGTGTTTTCTCGCGCCCTCCTTAATTTCCAACTTCGTTATCCCGATTTACTATCGTCCACCCTCGTACAAATTATCACAGCGTGTCACCAGCGGAACATGCGACGATGAAAGCGAGACCCTTCCCAGTCCGCGCTGTATGGGGTCTTTGGCTAGTTTGTCGGACAATTGCTGAAAATACTAATGGAGTCACATGGCAGTATCCAACAGAAGGGCTAACTTTTTATTATTTGGATACAGTACAAGTCACTTACACGTCGAATTTCTCCGGTCCATTCCTATACACCTTCTGCCTTGATGACGTTGGGAACACGATACGTGAGTAATCTCCCCTACTTTGACTGAGCCGTTTTCCTTCTTTTCCTCGTCACGGGCATATTGATCTGTCACCATGGAGTCACAACACGGCGTGCCTCCTAAGAGGCAATTAGCACATAGTAGTGTATATTGCAACCTAAAATCTAACGCTACTCAAGCCAAGAAATTAGATGAGGTCACCCCTTACAATGGGACAGTACCTACAGTTCTAGACTGGACGGATGCTAGTTCTGCCTGTTGGTTCAACCTTCGGCCGGGTCATGAAGCCATCCTTGGGTCGAACAGTGACAGATTCGAGTACAAGATCGGCCAGCGCAGCCAAACGACCCTTGGGCCAGAGACCTCGACAGAGACCTCAACCACCTCAATAGCGATGGCTGGTGCAACATCAAGTGCGTCTCCCGCTCCAGTATTCAGCACGGGGCTCTCAACAGGAGCGCAGGCAGGAATCGGGGTCGGTGCCGCTTTGGCGGGTCTAGCGCTCGGGGCATTCGCCGCAACGATGTTGATACGAAGACGCAACAGACAGCAGCAAGTCGTGGGTGAACATCAACATGCTAGTATGCCCGTGGTGCAGTATCCTGGGTCCGACTATCAAGGCTCGCTCGGCTACGGCCCTAGCCCTACGACGATATATACTGGGCAGAGCATTCTGCCAAATGTGCACGCGCCCAATCCTCAGGAGTTAGAAACAGAGCGTGAACCTGCTGAGTTGGATGGGCGATGGCGAACCACTTCGAGATGAGGAAGGAATAGCCAATGCGTAATATCGGCCACATATACGAGGACGTATGAAATTTGCAAAGATACCCGTGCAAGTGGTGTTAATGCTCGAGCCGCATATTAACTCAGACAACGTGCTAGCGAATACCCGGATCCAAGAATTGATAACGACTCATAAGCCAGGGACCCGGGACCCAAACTATTCCCAAAGCCATAGTTGCTATACTCCGGCAAGAATACCCAGGTTTCTCTTCTACTTAGCGAGGGCGGGGATTGGATCTGAGGAAGACTACGGATCCTGCGGGGGTAATGTTTTGGGGGGGAAGGGGGACTGCGCGCCAATGCGTCCAAAAACCGGCCAACAATACAACCCTACTCTAGCCTCGGTACACGATGTTGCGAAGAGGTTACAACCTTGACATGAATAAAGCTCGTGCGATAGGCCTCCTATAACAAGGCGGATAATTTCCGGAAGTTTTCGCTGTTGGAATAGTCCCATCTCCATACTCCATGAGCCATCTGCAAATATATATATCGGGAGGTATGGCGAGGCTCTGGTCTTGGCTACATGCAAGATAAATACCTCGGTACAGGATTGATATATAATCAGATTGCTATCTACACAGCCACGTACCTACCATGCTTCAATTGTGGCTCGGAATTGTAACCGGCGCCGTCCTGGCCTCATCTATACCAACGGCACACCAGTACAAAGCTAGGCCTCCGGCATTTTTCCTCGCGGGTGACTCTACTACGGCGTATAACGGCGGCTGGGGCGACGGGTTCCTAGCGCCGCTCATCAGTACGGCCTGGGGTGTTAACATTGGGAAGAGCGGTGCTACGACAGTGTCGTATGTTGCGGGCGGTAACTGGTTGAATATTACGACACACCTGAGAGATAACGCAGACAAGTATGACTGTTATGTAACAATAAGTGTGAGTGAAGCTAATGCTATGGGTCTTGTAATTAAATATTTTAGGACTGACACTTATATATCACTACGAAAGTTCGGGCACAACGATCAGAAAGCTGAGAACGGCGTCCCATTTGATATATATCAGGAGAACCTCATCAAATTTGCCAAGGAAGTACAGTCTCTGGGCGGTACACCGGTAGGTGCAGATAACAAAACTCCTGCTCTTCAGCTATCCACAAGCTAAATTCATGTCCTCAGCTTCTAACCTCCTCACTCACCCGCCGTGTCTTTCCTAGTGGTGAAGACCATAATGCCACCGATTCGCTGCACAACGAGCGCTTGGCGGCTATTGCGGCAGCCAAGGCTACGAATTCAACCGTAATCGACCTCAACGCAGCAAGCTTGAAGTACGTCAATGCGATTGGCAAGGCTGCTGCATGGGAATACAACTGGGGCGATGACAAGAAGGATACTACACACTTGAATGATTATGGAACTGTAGTGTTTGGTCGCATAGTTGCAGACTTGGTCATCCGAGAGAAGCCCTATTTGAGCTCCTGGTTCACACCTAATGAGACACTCAGCTACGCAATTTGGAATGGACTGCCGGCGTGAGCAAACAATAAAGGGGAGCAGGGAAAATGGCTAGTAGAGGCTTTCTATGCGACTTCATGGTTGTACAGGGGTCTAGATTATGATGCACCTAGTTCCTGGTGGAAGACATGTCTGAAATAATAATGGACACAATGTTGATTTATATGAGTGCACGCTCGAGACTCCCGTCAAGTTGCTCTCACAATCGAATAAGAGACATGATCTCCACGATCTGCACGATCACCACCCTCGTCCAGCCAGCTTCTGTTCAGGTTTCATGCTGCTGACGCTGATGCCAACCATTGCCTCACCGAGGCCCTCGCTGCATTCTGCTAAGACCTTCGCGTCGCGGAAGTGGGTGGTGGCCCTCACAATGGCCTTAGCTCGCTTGGCCGCGTCGCCAGACTTGAAAATGCCACTTCCAACAAAGACGCCATCGCAGCCCAGCTGCATCATCAACGCCGCATCCGCCGGCGTTGCCACGCCTCCCGCAGCGAAATTGACCACGGGCAGACAGCCCAGCTCGGCAGTCTGCTTCAGCAGTGCGGCATCAACGCCGAATTCCCTCGCCAAAGCTCTGATAGCGAGATCACCACCCTCCTGCAATGCCGCCCTCGCTCTCGCAATATCGCGGTTGACAGTCCGCATGTGCTTGACGGCCTCGACGACGTCCCCGGTGCCCGCCTCGCCCTTAGTCCGGATCATGGCCGCGCCCTCGGCGATTCGCCTCAGAGCCTCGGGCAGGTTACGACAGCCACACACGAAGGGCACGCTGAATCCGGCCTTCTCGACGTGGAATTGGTCGTCGGCGGGCGTCAGGACCTCGCTCTCATCGATATAGTCGACGCCCAGGGCCTCGAGGATCTGGCACTCGACGAAGTGGCCGATGCGCGCCTTCGCCATGACGGGGATCGTGACGGCCTCCTGTATCTCCTTGATCTTACCCGGGTCCGACATGCGCGCCACGCCGCCCTCGGCCCTGATATCCGCCGGCACGCGCTCCAGGGCCATCACGGCACAGGCCCCGGCATCCTCGGCGATGCGCGCCTGTGCAGCATCAGTAACATCCATTATCACGCCGCCCTTGAGCATCTGCGCCAGACCGGCTTTGACGGTGAATGATGCCTTGGATGCGGCGCCATTGGTGGAGACCGCGGTCGCAGAGTCGCTGGTGTTGTTCGTCATGATTACTCGGCGGGTTTACTTCAACATCCAGCAAGAAGACGTAATTTACTGGAAAGAAAGAAAGCCTATAGCCGCCGGATGATGGGGCTTCGCTGTTTCAAGTTGCACAGGGCACGATGAGGTTGAGTAAGAGAGAGGTGTACAGTAGTCAGACAGCGCCGACTAGGTATGTACCGGCTAAGCAGTTCAATCGAAGGGCGCAAGAACCTTTGCTTCAGTCTTTGAGAACTAATAACCTTAATATGTGGACAAGGTCAACGTCCTACTCCAATGGGGTGGTTTCCCAAGACATTAGTCACTGATCGGCCCTTGGCCAGTTGGTGTTGGACTCACGGCTTGCGTGAAAATTTTTCCACAACCGGGAACTGTTGGAGAACGTTGTTGGTGTCTGGCAGCTGGATGCTGTGTCATGACGCATACAATCCGCCGAGTTCGGTGGAATCCGTACAGCTTTGACTAGGCACTCCCTACCTGGCAGTAGTATGGGCTGTACAATATACGCTCATCCTCGCCCCGGGGGTCCCGGAGGCGAGGGTTCTACGCAGGATGCGGAAAGAAACAAAAAGAAATAGCCCTTAAAAACAAAATATCCTGAACCGAAGCAAGCCGCAGACGGTCCTGACAGTAGGTACTAAGTAGTATCCTATCCTATCTAGGCATCCCCCTTGCATTCTTTATCGCTTAGCGGCAATAGGTTCCCTTGGTTTCAAGACCGCATCAGAGAAGTTCATACCCGTGTTACCTACGAATCCTCTGCAGATCTAGAAAGGCAAGTTCTACGGCCCCGTCATACGCACAAAGATGGTGACTGTCGGAGTGCTGGCGCTCCAAGGAGGCTTCTCGGAGCACCTCGGCTCTTTACAGAAAGCGGCAAAGTATCTCACGAAGACCCGGTCTCCCGCATCGGCTACACACGCGGCTTTCCAGTTCATCGAGGTGCGAACTCCGGAGCAGTTAGCCTCTTGCGATGCTTTAGTCATACCCGGGGGCGAGAGCACTACCCTATCACTCGTGGCAGCGCAGTCCGGATTGATAGAGCCATTGCGGGAATTCGTCAAGTTTGTGCACACCTAACTCTACCTGCCCTATGGCATTTTCTGACGTATCGATTATGGTTCTAGAATCGATAAGAAACCGACATGGGGTACATGTGCCGGACTCATACTCTTGTCTGAGGAAGCGAGCGCTACGAAGAGAGGAGGCCAGGAGTTGATTGGAGGACTTGACGTCAAAGTTCACCGCAACCATTTCGGACGGCAAATGGAGAGTTTCGTGACGAACCTGGAACTGCCGTTCCTATCACAAACTCTGTCGCAGTCGTCAAATGACGGGATGAATGATACTCAGGCTGTTCCTTTCCCGGCCGTCTTCATCCGGGCTCCTGTAGTAGATCAGTTGTTAACTAACATCCAATCGATCGATGGGAAGTTAGACGATGTGAGCCTGTCGAAACTGGTTCCGGACGGCAAGCTCAAGCCAGCCAGGGAAAAGGTTGAGATTTTGGCAATTCTTGCAGGGCGTCACGATTCTAACAAGAAAGCCGCAGCAGGGAACGCTCGTCCAGTGTCACCTGAAGGAGCAGGTGATATAGTTGCCCTGCGGCAAGGTAATGTTTTTGGGACGAGCTTTCATCCAGAGTTGACTGACGACATCCGGATACATGTCTGGTGGCTAGATCAAGTCACTGAAAGGAAAAGATAGATAGCTAGAAGGAAACAAACATCACAAGATTAGAGCTATTTGGTAGGGTTGGCGATAGGGAGTGGGATATCGTCTTCTCCCCCGGGATACCTACCTTAGGCATCCTTCTTATAACAACCAAATTGACTCCATACTGGTAGAATTTTCGACCTCAATCCTCGCTCTGCGCCTGTATGCCTTAGTTTAGCCTTTTTAATTGAAGTTCTCAATTAATTAACTTGATTTATAGTATTCCGGTGTATCGTACCCCGTCCTAAGAATAACGAACACCCCCGCGCCGCCGCCCGCGGCTAACGAAACGCGTTTAACGCCCGTTATTACAAACGAAAACATTATTATATTTCTATTTAAAAAAAGTAATAATAACGAGCGGCACTCGAAAAAGTTAATTATTAAAACCTTTAAAATAACTTTTTAAATACTTCGTATAATTTTAATTTATTTATTTATGATATCGTTAATATATATCGTTATATTTTAAAAAAAAAGATAAATATTAAAATAAGTAATTATACATTTTATAAACGTATTAATTTTACTTTTCTCGTTTATTAATATTAAAAAACGTTATTTTAAAACCTTTATAAAATTTATTTTAAATATTTTAAATAAAAACGAAATTAATTAACTTATATATTACGAAATACTTATTAAAATAATTATAATACTCGATAAAGTTTTTAATTCTTTTTAAATTAAGTTTTATCGTAAATAAATAACTTATATTTATATATTAATTTAAACCGCTTTTTAAAATATTATAATCGACTTTTTTATCTTTATAAAAATATTTAATTTAATACTTAATAACGTTAATATAATGTAAATAAATTATTTATAATATTAATAAATAAAAAACCTCGTTTTTATATTTATAAAAAATATAATAAAAAATATATATAAATAACTTCGCACGTTAACCATTTAAATATATATTATAATAACGAAAATTATTTTAATAATTATAACTTAATTCATTATAACGTCGTAAAATTAATAATAAATATAATTATATAAAGTTAAAATTTAATAATAAAAAATAAAAAAATAAAAAATAATAACTATTTTTATAATGAAATTTAATATTAACTTTAAAAACTTTAATTAACGAATTTTTAAAAAACTTATAAAAAACTTAATAAGTTTAAACGAGTTATATTATTTAATTTAAAAATAATAATATAAAAACTTAACTTTTTATTTTATAACGAAAAAAATTTAAATAAAAAATAAAAATAAAAAAAAATATTATCGTTTTTAAAGTCTTTTAAATTTTTAAAACATATAGTAAAATTAAACTTATTATCGTTATTATAATATAAAAAATCGCGTTTGCGATTAAAAAAAATTAATTTTATATAAACTTATTTAATATTTAAACGATAACTTTAATATTTAAAATTAAAATTAAACTTTTTAATTCAAAGCCGGTATAATAACTAAATAAAAAGTTATAAATTATTTAATATAAATAATATTAAATTTATTATAACTTTTATTTATATTATAAAAAAGCAAAATATATTAATTATAACACGACTTATAAAAACGAATATTATAATTATATAAAATACGTAAATTATAAAAACTTTTACTTAGCGAATTTTTTAGTTTATTTAATTATTAATATGACGTTAAATATAATAAATTATATATGTATTTTTATATATTTTCTCGTAACGAAATAAAACGATATAATTAACGCGAAATAAAACATATTTAAAACGAGATTAACTTTTAAGATATATAAAGTTCTTTTTTCGAATAAATAATATATCTCAATTAGCTTTATACTTTATTTAAACTTAGAAAATAACGACTTATTAAATTATATAATATAAAATATTATTATAAAAAAAGCAAAAATCGCTATTTACTTTAAATTTAAATAACTTAATTATTTTATTAATAATTAATAATAAAGTATACTTCTTATAATGCCGTTAATATCGACGTAATAAAAAAATTCGCATTTTACGATTTTTTAAGTAAATATAATTAAAATTAATTTAAATTAAAACGCGATATTAAATTATATATAAAAATTATATATAAATATAATTTTAATATAAAAACTTTAAACGAATTTAATATTACAGCCATGGTGTTGGTGTTTAACTTCTCTACACCAAAATCTGAGTGATTTCACTAATCAATTGCTTAGAATCAAGGGCCGACCCGCTTATTTTAGAGTCCCCCCCTACCTTTTTTAAGGTGCACGTTTATGCGTGGCGGTTAGGGCCGTCTCGGGCCGCTTGCGCGAATGCGGTATTAATTTCTATTAATTACGCGGAAACGGACTATAATCCTATTTACGGCACGAATATAGCTTACGCGGTTTATATTTTATCGAGGCTATTTAGTTTTATAGTAATACGCTATACTTTCCTTATATAGATTATTTACTTTTAAATATAGTAATTCGTTTTTATTTTTTTTACCCGGCCCGCTTACTTATTAGTTATTCTTTATATATATTATTTATATAGTGGGTCCGCGCAAATTCTTATCGTTTATTTAGTTCTATATATCCGGCTTTTTAATATGTAATTATTAATTAATCGTTTTCGTATTAACATTTATTATATTCTCAAATATTATTAGTTCCCGAGCTTATTAGTCCTACGCGTATATATATTTAGTGATTACCCTTTTTCTTATTTATGATTTAGCCATTATTATTCTCGTTTTTGTTTATATAAATAAATAATATGCCCCATTTTGCATCTGCTTTAACGTCCCGTTCTTCGTCTCCCACGTTACTTATGTCATCTCCGTCTCCTTTTCTTGTTAAAGTGGCGGGGTTTAATAATTATTATTAACGATACTAGGTTCCTTTTCGCGTTTATCGCACTGTCGCAAACCCCCCGTGTCCTACTTATGTTATAGCTTTTATCCGGCTTAACTAAATATGTATAAAGGTTTTCGACCAAAATATCGGCGTTTTAAATATCGTCATTATTCACGGCCTCGAGTGTCGTACGGCTTAATTCGATACACGGGTTATTAGCGCCAATATTACCGGCGTTATTAAGTTTAAAACTATATATTTTATTAAAAGTGAGGATAACGTGTTATATTGGGATTACCCCTTAATTACTCCTTTAAAAAACCGTTCATATTATTTTATTAATGTGAGTTAAACCGATATCGATTTTAATTTGTAGTTTTTAAGTAATGATCTTTTAGGGTTTATCGATCCTTTAATAAAGGGTCTATATTCTCGGTAGTTTACTTGAATGCGCCGTCGTTATTTTTCTTAATAACATCGTATTTATCCGCCACCGCGACTGGTAACCCCGGCTCGCCTCGCTAGGTCAAGGCGTTCTCGTTTCATACTTTAATTTTTGACCACCCTCACTATTATTAACGCGGCTAAGGTTTAGAGGCGGCAATGCCTTACGGATTTAGTTGGGGCCGACGGCGTTATTTCCGACCTAATAACGCTAAACGAAACTTCACTCGGTATATACGATTATTAACCCGGCGTCGGAAAAATAACAAAGTAAAAATAATTAAAAATATTAATAATACTTTTATTAATTATAATATATATATTAAAAATAACAACATGGGATTTTTATTACTTAAAACTAATTTTTTTACGAGTATTTGTCATGGTAATAACGAGGTTTTTTTTCGAGGCTTAAATGTCTCGATAGAACTTTATATATCGAGGTTTTATAGTATGCGTGTTTTAGTTTAGTGAAGCACTACGCCGCGAACTCATCCTATCTTTAGCGTGTTTAAGGTTAATAATTAACGTGTTACGAAGGTAGCTAGTACTAGGTTTTTAGGTGCGGGGTTTGGTCGAGTCGGGGATATATCGTTTAGGATTGATTTATTTACAGCTATAACGGGGTTTTTTCTTTTTTCGAAAAATAATACTTAGCTTTTTTATTTTCGTTTTATAAATAAGAAGTAACGACCTAATATTATTTTAAATTAGTATTATTATTTTCGCGTTAAGTTTTAATTATAGTTTTTTCCTTTTTTTGTTTAATTACTTATTAATCGAGTTATAAAGGCTCGTGATAACGAAACGAATAAGCTTTATTAAATTAGGAAGAAAAGTATTATGGAATATAATCTTCACGTTATGGTATTAATTCACATACCTTTTTTTACTATTAAAAAGTCTGTTCGTGGTGGGGTAAATAGTGTTACGGCCAAGATGGAGAGGATAGATATGGATAAGGAGTTTGAACCCTCGAAGCGGAAGGCGGATAAAGAGATTTCGGATAGTGAGGATAAAAGGCTTAAGCGTAAGCGCATAGCTACCTTTACTTTTCGGTCTAGAATGCGACTTTTATCTAGGATTTTAAAGATTACTAGCGGTCTAACTAGTAATGACCTTGGTATTGCTTTTCCTGCTTTAAAGGTTCGAGATTTATCTATTTCCATTTATTAAGTTTAAAAAAATGCTATATTTATAGATAAAACTGGTATTAAGGAATAACCGCCTTTTTATAGCATTTTTTTTAATAAAAATAATAATTAATTTTTAAAGTTTTATATTTTTAATTTATTTAATAAAATTTCTATTTTTAATCCTTTATACCTCAAAGTTATTATTAACTTCTACCTCTTCGATGAATTAGTTAAGAGCCTTTATTTAACTATTTAAGGTGCGGGGTCCTTTTCGTTTAATAAAAAGTGGAGATTTAATCTCCACGAATATATAGTTTCCCTTTAACCATCTCACATTTATCTCAGGGTAATCCCTGGGATCCTAATTAAAGATATATATACATAATAAGGCCTAATTTATAAAACTTGCGAGGCGCATGTATTTGTTTATCACTAAAAAAGCGACTTAATATCCTAGTATTTGCTTGTAAAACTGGTTAAGCCCTTTACTATTTAAAGGGATATTATTTACGACGATATAGTCGACATTCTCGTTTATTAATACAGCGTTCTATACCCCTGCTATATAATAATGGGGGCCAAGAGATCGGGCCTATATCGTCTTAAAAAGGCGGGTTTTTTTATATATATATAATATACAGGGTCGTTCTAATAAATGTCAACGCTATACTTTTTATGAGACCGCGAGTAGGTCTCTATTAATTCGCTAAAACGTATTTTTTTAAATGTTGTATATAACCCCCCCCTTGTAGGGGGGGGGCCCCCTCGAGGAATGAGGGTAGGGAGGGGACCTGGAATAGAAAGGAAGGTTATATAAATCATTATAAAATAAACGTTTATATAAAGCTAGAAACCCCTAAGCGAACACTTAGCAAGTAAAAAGAACTTCTTATTCCGGGCTAAAGCGCCCTCGAGAGGGGGAGTAATTATTTACAGAAGTACCGAGAAGACTTATAACGTCTACTTTATGTTGGGGGATACAAGGGGGGGGGCCCCCCGAGGCACGAGGGTGGGGTACCCCTGAAACCCCCTAAGACGCCTGGTAAGCTTACGAGTCCCCATAACCCGTATATAATTACCCCTCGCCGACGGGTAAGATAATTACGAAAAGTGTAATATCGAAAAGTGAAAAGGTATTTACTCGGTTTATTAAAGAGATTCTTCTTTTTCTACTCCCGGAGTTCTTTTAGCAGGTCTTAAATTCTATCGAGGTTTAGTAAAATATATTCTTAAATTATAAGTCTTTATTTCTAGTCCGTATATAAGCTTATCGCGATAAAGTATAGGATTAAATCCCGCGAGGCATATTCTTTGAATCTTTTAAAGAATTCTTCTTTCGTTTAGAAGGTGAGGGCCTTTAACCAGAAATCTACCTTGACTTCTTTTTAGTACTTACGTGGTTACGTCATGTCTCTATTAATATATATAGACCCCTTTTTATATAAATATTTCTAGGCGGTAGTCCTATTTTTAATAAAACCGATGTTTAGGTGGAAACGCTTAATGTCGAAGTGGCGAGCGTTACGAATCTGCTTTTTTTTAGACTATTTGTCAAGTACGTAATAATAAGGTATATTATTTTTATGCTATTTATAATAAGCGTAAAAGTGTTAAAATTTAAAGGCTTTAATTTCCTTTAGGAATTTCTTTAATAGGAAGATGTATTTTAGGTATATAAAAAAAACGGACTTCGTGTTAAGTTTAAATCGACCCAGTTTAAAAGGGTCTTAAAAGTCGATTTCTAGAGATTAATCCCGCTAGGCTTCGATGGAGGCTTCGCGAGAGGTCGTTTTTATTATTAATACATATCGGGGTAGTAATAGGGTTGTTAGTACGACTACGCCCTTTGTAAAACGGCTGCGCACGAACAGGGATAAAGAAAGGGGGGTGTTATTACGGTGGCGAGGGCCTTTTAAGTCTAAAATTAGGCTCGAAAAACGTTTATTAAAGAGTTCTTATTTATGTACCTAGTTAAATACGCTATTAAGGCTAAACGGTGTACTAATATCGGGAATTACGAAGTCTATTAGTAAACCCGGTAAACCGTCGCGAGAAAAGGGGCTTAAATCTCCGCGACGGTTTTCCTCTTCGTTTTCTAGTTCGAAAAGTTAAGTTAAGCCTATTCGTACTAAGGAAGCGTGTAATTAGTAAATAGTAAAATACATTATTAAATGATGTAGTCACTAGGACGGTAATTGCTGCCTAAACGAAATATATAAAGGTATATATAGTAATTAATAGTGTTTGATGATGCTTTGGTATTTGTGAAATATTCGCTGTGGGATTTGTTTTTTTCTTTATACTTTTTCTCAACACCATGGCGAATACTTTTAATGTTACGATTAAATAAATATTTATTTAAAATTTATTTAAATTTCGAAACTTTTTTTTTCGTTTAAAAGTTAAAAAAAGTATTTAAAGGTTTTTATTTATATTAAAAAAGTAAAAAACTTTTTAAATATATAATTTAAGCTTTTTATATTAAAGGATATTTATATAATATAAATTAATAATATAACTTTTTATAATATATATAAAAAGCCTTATAAAAATAATTATTATAAACGACTTTAATGCGGTTTATTAGTTATAATAATTAAAATATATTAAATATAATAACTTTAAAAAATAAATAACGTAATAAGTAAAATTTTATAACTTAAAATTTATTTTTAAAGATTAATTAATTTATTAATAAAATAATATTATTAATTTTGCTTTTATAAATATTACAAGTATAAAAAGCGAAATAAAAGCCTTTTTTTATATCGACTTAAATTATTATATTATATTTTATAAAATATTAATTTCCCTTCTCTTAATAATAAATTTAAAAAATTAATAATTAATTTAAAAAATATATTTACTTTTATTTAATTTAAATATATATATATCGATATTTATTTAGTTATAATAATAATTATAAAATAAGTAAAAAAGCTAATAAATAAAATAATAAAAATATTTAATAAATGTTTTTATAGCGTTAATATAAAGAGAAAAAACCTCGATTTTAAAGCGACTTAATAAAATAATAATTATAAAAACGCGATATGCGTAATATATAAAGTTATAAAAAACGAAAAAAACGAAAAATAAATAATAAAATAAAAAGCGTAAATTTTAAACGATAATATAATAAATAAAAAAAGATTATTAAAATTAATAAAATATATTTAAATAAAGCGATTTTTGTTATTTTTAAATAATATAAAATTATAAATAAATTCCGGGCTTCTTTTTTAACGAAACCAAAAAAAACTAATTATAAATATAACAAAGAAAATTAAGGTTTTAAAAAATAAAATTTTAGTTTTTATAATAACTAAGAATAATATCTTAAATTTATAAAAAGTATTAATTATAAATTAAATAAACTTTATTTTATAAAAAAAGTTAATTATAATAAATAAAATAAAAACGACTTATATTAAAATTACGAATATAACTTTTAATAAAAACGAGATTTTAATTTTATTATTATATTTTGTTTAACTCGCGTTTAAAAAATATATTTATATATTATATAAAAAAAGTTTTTAAATTAAATATTACTTTATAACGTTTCGCACGGCGAATATAATAATATTATTAAAAATAAAAAAAATTAAACTTTATAACATTAAAATTATAATAACTTATTTTATTCTTTTTATATTTAAATAAAAGTTTTAAGCGCTTTACGGTTTAAAAAATAATTAATTTAATAATTAAAAAATCTTAATTTATAATAATTTAACGTATTTTTAAAGCGATTAATAATAAACTATATAATATATATAATATATAATATTAAATAAGTTTTTTAAACGAATAAAAAGCCTCGTTATTAATTATAAACGTGTTTAAAGCTTTTAACGCGATATTAAAAAGCTATTTAATTTTACGGCTTTAAACGTAAAAATAATTTACGATATTAATAAAATAAATAAAATAATTTATAATAAATTATATAGCTTTAGTTTATATAAAAAATAAATCGTTATTAGCGGCCTCGTTAATATACGAAGTTTTATAAGGTTTATTTACCTTTTTTATATTTTTTATATTATATATAAAACCGTTTTTTAATTAGAAAGACCGAAAAACACGTTTCGAATATATAAATAACCTCGCTATTTTTCGCACGAGAAAAATAATAATAAATATTATTATAATACTTACAATTAATATTTAAAATATATTAAAATGAGATATGTTTAATGTAATTATATTTAACTTAATAAAATAAAGGCTTAACATTATAATTATATTTAAATTAACGACCTCGATTTTTATTTCGAGGTTTAATTAACGATAAAATATATAAAATGTTAAAAAAGGAAAGTTTTAAAAATAACTTAATATTTATAAAGCTTTAATAAAATTTATATTAATATTTTATTTATAATAATAATAAAAATTATTATAATTTATATTTTCCTTATAATAATATATATAATAAAAACGTAATAATTATTATAACATTATAAATAAAATAATTTAAATAATAATTAAAGCGATTTTACTTATTTAATATATAATTTTTAATTTAGTTTTATATTAAAAAACTAATTTATTACTTATAAAAGTATTATTTAAATAAATATAATTAAAAACCTTTATAAAGCTTTATATATTAAATTAATAATATTTTTATTAAACATATTAAAACGCTAGCTCGAAAATAAAATAATAAACTTTTAATTAAGCCTTCTTTATAAAAATTATTTTAATTATAACGTATAACGATATTAACGCTGTTAAGCCTTTAATTAAAGTTATTAACTCGAAGAAAAAAAGTATTCTTTATTAATTACGTAAAATAAAAAAATAAACCGAGAAATATATTACGTATAATTAAATTAAGTATTATTATTACATATAATAATACATTTAAATAAATCGAAAATAAAAAGCACGATAAAATAAAGTTAAATAACTTATTTAAATATTTAAATCGTTAATTAAATATATAATAAAATAAGTAACGCGGAAATATTTAACGCGAAAACGAAAACCGCTTTAAAAGCCGCGAAATAAGTAATTATTTATTATACGAGATTTATTATTTTTATTTTAATAACACGGCTATATTATTAAAGCTTTTAAAACACTTATTAAATAACGTATAAACGTTTATATTAAAATTTTAAATTATAATAATTAATTTAATTAATTAATTGATATAATAATTTTTAAAATATATAAAAATACCTAAAAATAAAATCGCGAATGCGAAAATAAAAAAAATACGAAAATAAAAATAAAATAAAAATAAAATAAAAAAACTTTTTATATTTACGTATTTTAAAAGAATTAATAAAAAGGAAAAAATATATATAATTAAAATAATAATTAAAAAACGCTTTTTTTAATATATAAAATAAAATAAAATATATATAAATATATAAGCTCTAAAAAAACATTAATTTACTTAGTTTATTTTATATTAATTAATAATAAAACGAATTAAATATAATAACTTTTTAATTTATTATAAATAAATAAAATACCTAGAAAAAATAAAATTATATTGTTACGAAAAAAAAATATTAAGTTATTTCGTAAAATATAAATATATAAAAAGAAAACTATTAAAATATACGTTTACAAAAAAAGGGATTTTAAATTACTTATTAAGCTTTAAAAGCTTTCGAGACTTTAAATTATTTATTTACGAAATATAACTTTATATAATAATAAAAACTTAAAAAGGTATAAAAAGCTTTTTAATTAAAATCTAGTTAAAGTTACTTTAAAAAAATCGTTTATTAAATATTAAATTATAAAAATTTATATAACTTATAAACGAAAAATTCGTAAAATATATAATTTTAAATATACATAATACGAAAATAAAAACGGAAAATCTTTTATATTACGCAAAATATTAGCTTTATTTTAAGGCTTCGAAGTATTTTAATCGTCTTATGCGTTACTACTGCGCGATAAATACAGGCGAATATTTATATAGTCAAGTAATTCCCGTTCTTCGGACGTTAATAATATCATCATTATACCTACCTTAAGCATATTAGCCCACGAATAAATACTCATAAGAGATCGCAGCTGGTGGCTGGTGTCAACCCCCAATCCCCCTTAAATTGTAGGTATTGGCAGAGGACATCTCACGCCCATATTATGTCACATGGTACACCAACACAACATGTTAGGTATAACAAATTCGATACAGGCACCAAGAGCTTTATTATCCAGCTAGATCCACCAATAACAGACCAGCATCATCAGAGTCCTTAGTGCATTCATGAATATTGGCTACCACGTTCCCCTCAATCGCTAACCGCATGACCGCTCTCTCTTATCTAGGTTCTCCTGACGGCGTGCATAGTGACTAGTGTAGAAGTTACTTCAGAGCCAGAAAAATATGCGTGCTTTTTACTCTCGACATGACGAGCGTGCTGCTAACCTTCATCGTTGCATTAGCTTCAGTCCGTATACCTCCCGAGCCCCGGTACACGGAAGATAAACGCTAGATCATGGTAATAACACTTTGGTCCAAATCCCGTGGCCCGATAAAATCTCTATCATCATCGGTCGAAATGACCAGGGGGATAGCAACACAGCTAAGCAGAGTTAAGGTCTGAGGCTTATTAAGAACTTTTAACGATGTTTTGGTTATAAATGGAGCTAATACATTAAGGTCAAGACATATGCATCTAGAAGTTAAATATAAAATGTTGAAAAAATAAAGTATTAAAATAATATCTTTATTATAAAAAAGAACTATAATCTTAAAAGATTTTAAATTATTAATATAAATTAACTTTTTAATTTTTTAATTTAAGTTTATTTTAAATAAGTTTATTATAATATATATATATATATATTATTTAAAAAATTAAATCTTTTAATATTAAATAAATAAGCCATATAAATAAATAAGCCATATAAATAAATAAGCCATATAAATAAATAAGCCATATAAATAAATAAGCCATATAAATAAATAAGCCATATAAATAAATAATC
>MU404144.1:0-51173 GCA_022695795.1 Biscogniauxia marginata | reverse complement strand
AAGCCAGTTTTTATAACTTTTATAATTTTAATTATTAAAAAACATTTATATAACATTAAAATTAATTAATTATTATTATTAATTAAATTATTTTTTTAGTTTTATATTTTAAAAATTAAATACTTTTTTATATTAAGTTTTTAGTTTTTTAATATATAATTTAAGTTAATTAATTTATTATATTATTATATTATTTAAATAATTTTTTTAAATTAAAACAAAAAATTAATAATTATTATTATTTAAATCGTCTTTTTTAGTTTTACGCTTTAAAAACTAAATACTTTTTTTATATTAAATATTTAGTTTTTTAACGTATAATTTAAGTTAATTAATTAATTATATTTTTTAAATTAAAACCCTTTAAAATTAAAATAAAAAACTAATAATAAATAAAATTAATTATAACTTCTCGAAATTTAAATTATTAAATATTCCTTTATTTATTATATAAATATACATATTATAATTAATTTAATTATATATATTATATTATTTTCGTTTAATTATTACTTTTTTAAAGTCTTTTTTTATTAATCGTAATATTATCTTTTTAACTTATAAAGTTAATTTAATTTTATATTAAATATTTTTTATTTATAATCATTTCTTTTTAATTTTATATTACTTATTAAAATATATATTTTATTTTATAATAAAATAATCTTTATAAATTAATTATAAAATTTTTAACGTTTTTTAATTTTATTTATAATAAAATAAAATTATAATAATATCTTATAAGTTATTATAAATATTTTAACTTTTTAAAATATTTAATTTATATTAAAATCGAGAAAAGATATACGTGTTTTTTATATTAAAACAATATAATAATAACTTTTTTAATTAAAAAAACCAATTTAATTATATAAAACTTAATTTATATTTTTTTTAAAAATATTAAAATATATAAAGTCGAGAAATTATAACTTATATAATAAATAATTAAATATATAAAATATAATAATATTAAGTTTTTTATAATATTTTTTAAATTTTATAAAATAATAATTTTTCGTAATTATTTAAAATTAATAAACGTTTAAAGCTTTATATTTGATTTTACTTTTTAGTAATAATAAGTTATTATAATATTATAAAATTAAATACTTTTTAATTAATATAATTAATAATAATATAATAAAAATATTAATATTAATAACTTAAATAATTATAATTTATTCTCGATTTTTATTAAAATTATATATATTTTCTTTTAAATTTTAAATTTCGTAATTATTTTAATATATATTTAAGTTTTTATATAAAGTTTTTTAATTAATTATTTATTTATTTAAACGCGTTTATAATAATTTAGTTTTTTTTAACTTTGATATATAAGTATATAAAGTGTGTGTAAATAGTAAATAGTAAATTATATGAAGAAAAGGGAGGAGCTTTGCAAGCTGGAGGCTTATAAGCTTTGTTTTATAGACCTTTATCTCCTTTATTTAACTAAGCTATTTAAAGTTAAGGCTTATAAAGTCTTTCGGACCTTTGTAGCCCCGTATTAAACTCGTTTCGAGTCGCGTTTACATAATAAAATATTTATTATCGCGATAATATAATTTAAATAAAAAAGAAATAATTATTTATTTAAATTAATAATATATTAACTAATTATTATTTTTTATAAAATATTAAATATTAAATATTTCGTTTTATAATTAATTATATAAATATATTATTATTATTATTTAATTTTAATGCCGTGTAAATGTTTTTAATAATTAAAATTATTAATACGAGACGATAAGAGGTATAACGTTATATAAGGATTAAGTTTATAAAAGAGAGCTTTAATAAAGCTTTAAAAGCTAAGCTTTTTATTATTAATATATCACCTTTTCTCTCATTTTTATATATTTATATTAATTATAAAAGTTATAAAAACTAATTTACTTATTTATATAATTTATTTATATAACATGTTTTACCGCTAAATTAATTAAATGAAAAGCTAGATAAAACGTAATTATAAATAAACTAGTTTAATTAAAAAATTTTAAACCGGCTTATAAGCACGTTAATTAATATATTATAAATTAATAAATAAAATAAACTGGTAAATAAAATGGGTTTTTATATAAAATCGACTTTTTAAAATTTTTTAAATTTTATAAGTAAAAATCGTAAAAATCTCGGACTTTTTTTCTGATTATATAATTATATATTTTCATTATAAATAATATTCAATTTTAAAAAAATATAAAGAAATATATAAAAAGTTTATACGTTTTATTTTAATGTCTCGGTTTTTTTTTGCGTTTTTTTAATTTATATATATTTTTAATTAAACGATATAATTATATAAAAAAAATGTTTAAAATCTTTTCGATTTTTATATATTAAATTAAACAATTTTTAAAAAGTCGATTTTATATAAAAAACTATTTCGTCCGCGAGCCTGTTTTATTTACTTGCTTATATAATATGTTAATATTAATTAATTTTAATAGTTAAAATTATAAAAACTAACTTATTTATTTATATAATTTACTTGTTTATAAAGAGTATTATTAAGTTTTAAAATAAATTAAAAATTAAAAAAAACATATAAATATAATTTTATACGTTTTAATAATAATAATAATAATAAATATATTATTTTTAAATTTATTAATATAATTTATATGTTAAAAAACTAAATATAACGATTTAAATAAAAATAAAGTTTAAACTTTAATTTTATTATTAAACATTTTTATATTATTAAATTAATTATTATAAAAATATTATAAAAACTTAAATTATAATTATATAATAATAAAAATATAAAGCGTAATTAAAAAAAGCGGTGATTTAAAAGTAACTTGTTATAAATAAAAACGGGGGTTAAATAATCGTCTTCGGTACCTTAATAACTTTATAAATTACAAATCAAATAGTAAAGATACTGAAAAACATGTCGAGAGGTATATTATTAACGAATTAATTATGTTGCTATAAATGTGCCATGGATACGGATGTGACCAATTCGAGTGAAACGAGGTTGAGGGTCTAGGGTTTGGCCCCCAGAATATGGAGGGGGAACATAAATCAAGAGGGCTTGCACACTGACTTTCAACATCTAGAATTAGAAGCAAAGGTTCGCCGGTAAACATCTCCCATAATTCAAGCATGCCCCAGGCTCACAGGACATTTTATTATTGTCTTTAGCTGATTGGTATATAGTATTTTCTTCTGCAGGAATTTAAAGTGTTTATAGCTACTGAGTATAGGGGCGACCGCCTTGATATTATAGTATCAAGCCGTCGATTTTAGGTGTTCGCGTTGGACTTAGCTTTGTATTGAGAGTCCGGATACAGATGCGGAGGCCTCCATAGGAAGAAACTGCCAAAGAGCGAACCAGGAAAAGCCGGAAGCAAAACTCTAGATAGCGTAATGCCGGTCAGAGATAAGTATCACGACGTAACCTTACAGACATGAATGTCGTGTCACACTTCGTTCAGTGGTCCCGGAGGCAGCCATCCTTATCCTGAAAGTGGGGGATATGCCAAGACAAGAATGATCTTATTTCCAGGATGATACCATGAAGGAAGAGGGGATGCAACTTAAAGAAACGATGTGACACAGCACACGTAGCTTCGAGTGGGCTAAGAACTTACTATCAAGTACCTAGTACACATATGTAGGTAGATAAGCCTCTGGGGCTAGGTAGGTAGGTATGTAGGGAGTAGGTGGGGTACGCACTGTTATACACGGCGACCTTTTCAAACACCTTCACTTATAGCAGCGCTATCTAGAACTCTTCCTTGAACTGCCTTATATGTCCTCTGGTGAAAACAATCAGGTCGAATCTGCATTGTGTTTTATTATCATTGCCACCAAAGCGCTACAATGGGAAAGAAAGTTCTTGTTGGGTGAGTTATCTGCCGAACTTCAACTCCAGCTATATCTATACATCTGAAGCTAATACGGCCCTACATAAGCTACGGTGTAGATATTGATGCCGTTGCCGGATGGTTGGGCTCGTACGGTGGCGAGGATAGCACTAGTGATATAAGCAGAGGTAAATATGCGTTGCTGAAGGGCTAAAGCACTGGCTTCTCGTTCTATGATTGACGATTAGAACGAATTAGGTATTTGGGCTGGTACTATTGGTACTCGCCGTTTACTGAGTCTATTTGATAAATACAACATCAAGGCATCATGGTTTATCCCAGGGCACAGTCTTGAGACGTTCCACGACGAATGTGTGCTTGTCAGGGATTCCGGTCATGAGATTGGCCTACATGGTTATTCTCATGAGAACCCGGCCGACATGACATTTGAGCAACAGCGAGATGTACTCGACAAGACATATAGGCTTCTCACTGACTTTTGTGGCAAGCCGCCTAGGGGGTCTGTGGCACCAGTACGTCTTGAGGAGTTCATTAACCCCTAGTTGATCCTCAGAGCAAGAGGCTCAGCCGGACAGCTTCAGGATAAACCTCTGGTTCTATTTGAAAGGCGTGTGACTTACTCTAGTGCTTGAATGTGTAGTGGTGGGAGACTTCGAAGGAAGGAACCGAGCTCATGCTATCGTACGGAATTGAATACGACCATTCTATGTCACACGAAGATTGTCAAATGTACTGGCTGAGAACTGGTAAACCCCCCTCCTGAATTAACCATATAGCATGCTAAAATACGTCTCCATAAAGGAGATACCTGGACCAAGATCGACTACTCAAAGAAGGCCGATGAGTGGATGAAGCCCCTTGTTAAAGGCCAACCAACAGGCATGGTTGAAATCCCGGGCAGTTGGTACATTGATGACTTGCCACCTATGATGTTCATGAAGAAGTCGGCAAACTCTCATGGTTGGGTCAATCCGCGGTTCGTGACATGACCCATTTTTCACATCCATACGAATAAATACTCATTGTGAACCAGCGATGTAGAAGACATATGGAGGGATCACTTCGATTATTTTTACCGCGAATATGACGAATTCATCTTCCCAATGACCATTCACCCTGACGTGTCAGGTCGTCCTCGTAAGTTCCCTATATACCACACTCCTAGCCCCAACCAACTCCCCGCCGCGCACCCAGGATAACTAGGGTTCGTATATGTGTTTTAATTCGAGTTTCTCAGAAAAGGTCTCATTACTAGCTACCCTTAAGACTTGTTTACTAACTTAAGGTGTAGATGTTCTCATGATGCACGAGAGGTATAGTTTTCAAGAAGCTCCATCTCAGCAGCGATATGCTAATGATACAAAGATTGATCGAATACATAAATAAGCATGAAGGTGAGGATTGCAACTTATCTGTTTTCTTTTTAATTTGAGTCTATGCTATTATAATCTTCTGTTTATTCTTCTCATTTTGTTCTTAAGAACTCCTACAAAATAGTTGTGTAATCTATTTACTAACTGATCCATGTTTAACAGGTGTAGAGTGGATGACCCTAGGCGAGGTTAGTGTAATAAGTAGGTACGCTTTAGGTCATGAAATGCTAAGTCGTGTTGATAGATGTGCGACTACTTCAAAAGCAAAAATAAGCCTCCAGAAGGAGCCATGATGCCCGCTCCTCCAGGCGAGATTCTCAAGGACAAAGGGGATGAAACAACGTTCCAGTCCTCTTAGGAGAAATCATCGTGTTTAATCGAATAAGATGGAATATAGATGCATAGTAGCTGCTCTTGGCTACTATAATACGATGACAGGAAGGAAAGAAGTGTAGAATAGGGGTAGAGGTTGGTAAGAAAGTCTAGGTAGTGTCTGCGTACTCTACGTCTCCCACACAGTGCTTCAACCCCGGAACACCTGGTGTCGTCTCTTTGTTGCAATCAAATATCCAAGGCTTCTGGTATATATATAGATATATATGTATGTATCTGTTTATTCCGACCACGCCTATTTTAATGTCATGAAGCTTGAGTTTTGTCAAGACCCTATGCTGGAGGCTATCAAAGACTGGGGTAATGCCAATACACTTAAGACATCTAGGCGGTACCAGTACCATAGCTGTCAACTTGTTATCTCACGTCATATTGAAGGTAGTTAGGTATCTAGAACAATAGATTTGTTTGCCTACCTCGTAATTCATTATTTCGGTATTGATACAACTCATTCTCTAGTCCATCATGGTACAACATTACCTAGATTAAATGCGCATCTAACTCCCCCTCTCCCCCACTATTGATATTGGATCTGCATACCGTGAAAGCACTCTCACGCATAGCCATCCCACTCCTGATGGGAAGGCTTGGCTTACTTGCAAGTCTGCATGTCCGAGACGGCCTCGTATAATTAATCAGGGGAATCTCAAGTTTTCCGGCATTTATAGACCTTCAAGTTTTTGTGTCCGAGTCACGATCTTTGGACTTGGTTCGTAATTAACAAGATCATCAGCAATTCTACGAATGTCCCGTAGGCAAATGTTCAGGAAATGCGATGTCCTCCAACAGAGTTTCAACGACAACGTGCACCCCACTAAAAAACACGAAGCTTTTTACTCCAGTAAGACTTGGAAACTATGAGCTTAAACACCGTGTTGTCCAAGTAAGTATTCCTGCTCTTCTTAAAAACGAAGTGAAATAACGGTATCTAGGCACCATGTACTCGCATGCGTGCAGTGAAAGAGGCCGACGGGGTCAATGTCCCTGGAGACTTGATGCTAGAATACTACAGTCAGCGATCGAATAATGGCGGACTGCAGATTACAGAGGCGACTGATATCTGCCACTATGCTTCAGGCTATCCTGGTGTCCCTGGAATCTTTTCACCCTCCCAGATAATAGGTTGGAAGAGGATTACTGGCGCCGTCCATGCTAAAGGGGGGTACATATTCCTTCAACTTTGGCACACAGGTCGCGCTTCGCCACCGTCATTCCTGGCTGGAAATACCCCAATAAGTTCCAGCACACATCCCATGGATGGCTCCTGGATCGATGGAACAGAGTGTGCAGCTCACCCTCCAAGAGCGATGACTATAGATGAAATCAGAGCAGTCGTGAGAGAATTTGCAGATGCTTCCAAACGGGCAGTCGAGGCGGGCTTTGACGGTGTTGAAATACACGGTGCGTAAATTACCTTACGACATTTGGTCAGTTCATCAGTTCTAATAGGCACATCAATTGCAAGGCGCCAATGGATATCTTCTAGAGCAATTTCTTCATGATAATATTAATGACAGGGCCGACGAGTACGGCGGTTCTGTCGAGAATCGATGCAAATTCACCCTCGAGGTAATCGAAGCTGTTTGTGATTCAATTGGCTCGAGCAAGGTCGGAATCCGTCTAAGCCCCTGGAGCTATTTTCAGTCGACAAAAGATAGCAACAGACTAGACCACTGGTCTTATTTGTGCGAACGGATAGCTGCTCTACCAGTAGCTCATAGACCAGCTTATGTCCACATGTATGCACGGAAACTGGGAAGTTATTAGTCCTGCACTGACATTTTATTATCAAGGGTCGAACCACGTTTCGATGAGATCTTGGATGAACAGCAGAAAATCGATTCTCTAGCTAAGAACGACAAAGAAATGGGGATATCCCTTTCCCCTTTCTACAGTATTCTCCAAGATGCTAGCATCAAGTTCCTAAGTACTGGCGTATGTAAGCTCTGAACTTATCTCCCTTCCCAATTTAGTCCTGGCCTTCGTACTGCCAATCAGTAAACTAGACTCCTTTTCATTGGTTACCAACTTATATACTTACAGTGCTTCGACGAACACAATGTTATCCCCAGACTAGATGACGGTTCTACAGACCTTATTGGCTTCGGGAGGTGGTTCATTTCAAACCCAGACTTACCACGGAAACTTGCTGAGGGGATTCCCTTGACACAATATGATCGCAGTACATTCTACTTCACTCTACCACCAGAGAAAGGTTATACAGACTACTAAATCTTTACACAAGAGCCGCTTGATGACAGACCTATTTTATAGCTTGTTATCCCAGGGAAATATTCGAATCATTAAGTTCAGTGTAGTTAGACATTATGCAGTTTCTGCCGGTTTATATGTGAGCCGGACAATAGAAGCGTAGCATAAGTAAAAAATCACTAGAAGCCATCAGAATATGGGAATAAGTGTCTTCTAGAAAGTTTCAATGCTTGTGTGTCCGGTCGAGGGAAATCTCCATGATTACTATATGTATGTATCTTAGGCCCAATAATCACCCTCTTCATCCAAAACTCAATCCGGGCGTTCGAATTGGCCAATTAATCTCCAGGGAATCAACCTCTTGAGAACCGTAACACCTTCGTGCACAATACCCCAACGGACTTTACTTAGGGCGCCCGCCATAACCCATACTAACCCACTGGCCTGCCTGGATCCTTGGATTGATGGTAAACCTCGAGTTCCTGTTTCCACCATGGAGCTTACTAAAGCGCTCATTTCAGCCTGAGCATCCCACACTAATTCACTGTCTTCATCATTACTAAGCCCAGGCCCCTTACGTCCGGCGTGGTGGAAAGCCCAGGTCGTCAACGTCGCCAGATATAGACACCAAGGCACATGGAATAGGGCCGAGTCAGGATCAACTAATGTCTGGGGTATAGTGTGAAGTAACATAGCAGCGTGCCATGCTGCCAACGATGGATTTGGGAACTTGCCAGAAATATCAGACTCATGCAAGCCATCCGCCATAGCCCATCGCTTCACAATTTTTTCTGAGCGCAAAAAATCTCCACGCTGTACTGCGCGGCCTAATATATGTCGAGCCCCCGCATATACCTGGATGTCTAAGAAGCTTGAATGCAGTAAGATATGAGCCGCGTGATAAACAACGGTGTACGCAGATTGCCAAGCGTCAAATTCAATTCTTGCTTCCTTGGCTACGGTACCAATTTGGACCTGTCTATCCGTGATCTCTGATAGCTGGTCACAGAAGCTGTCGAACGATATCTTCCATGCCTTATAAGCAGCCTGTAAGCGATTCTGCCAGTGTCCGCTGGGAGTCGATATTACACCGAGGCTGGTCTGATCTCTGCGCTGCATATCCCAGAAAATGGACATCAAGCCGTGAAAGAGAATAATCCTAGACAGTCCATTGGTATGATATTCCCGATGAGAATCATGTGTGAAGAACGATTTCAATGCGAGGAGATACATTGGCTCAGGGGCGATTACACGAGACAAGCTTGACCACTCCGTAGCTGTAGAGGCTTCCCACAGTGATTGGTCGCAGGGAAGAGGAAGTATTAATTCAAATGCCGACATGCAAAGACTCTGGCAGAAGAGCACGGCGTGTTGGGTATCCCACATAAAGCATAATAATGCTAATCTATGAATCTGTCAGTCCTTCCTTCAATGTTAGTGCACCAAGCCCTAGAGTTGGTACCTTTTCTTTTCTTCAGTTTCTGACCATTTTCTCCAATGCATTTCATCATTCGTACTGTTCTGGTCGGTTTCACTAGGTCGTATGGGCTTTGCAGATTGGCAATCACTCCGTCGAATGAGATTAATTAGCATGCCATGGAAGAGGTGGCTCATGCCATGCTGTTTCTGGCCAGCTCGAGACTTGCCGAAACATTCGACCAAAAGGATAGTTTGTAGCATCCAAAGACTTGGTTTGGGGCTAAAATCTGCATGTGCAAATATCTGTGGTCTGATCACATCATGAATGCATACAGCCAGTTGATGCGCATCCTTTTGGGAGTATGTAGCTCCTAGTAGAATAATGGATAGTAAGAGCAAAGGCTCGCTTCGATGTGGCTCGAAAGTCGCCTGATGTATCAAAGGGTATGCAGTGTTGAACTTTGTGAAGAATAAGTCGCAATATGCCTGTAATGAAGCAATGGACAGCAGAGGTTGATGTACGTTCAAGTTAGAACCATCCGGAGCTAACGGCTTCGCGGCTTGAATCTTCGCTTGTATCTGAGTATATGTGAAACTATCGATAGAAGGCAGACTTTCGGGAGGCCGAAGTGTGGCTAGGGGGCGTTCGAAATCTACCTCGGAGACTAATTCAGAACTCTCGATAGATTGTTGCCTTGACAATGATACCCTCTGGCTAGGGCAACAACCTCCTCTTTCCGAGGTGCTTGAGTCAAGCCTGCTAGATGCGCCCAGGTTCATGTAATATAAGGTCGTGGCGGAGGTTGCTGTTGTAGTATCACTATGCTGCCCTGTATCCATCGAGACGACTGGTAGTATACTAGGAACTAAATTTACGGACGTAGTTTGGTCGATTCCGTAAGAATATGAGTTCAAGGCTGGTTCTAGGATACAAGGCACTTGTGATATCGAAGGTGCCATGCCACCGAGGTTTTCAAAGTTATCACCTGGACTGAATAGCCAGTCATAGTTGACTTGCGTTGTATAAGGCATGTTAAATGAACTCGCGGTGTCAGGCTGAAGGACCTCGTCGTAGTTATTATCGATATGAACGGAGTTTATACCAATATTTGGGCAATCTGAAGATGGCAACCAATATGATGGTCGCTGATGTTCGCGTTGACAGTTTGAAAACAAGCAATCTGGGAGCACATTTTCCTCAACGAATGGCGTCTGGACGCCGTTGATATTTGTGAGGTCTGAATTTTGAGATGATACCGGAGGAGATATCGGCTGTTCAATCTGAGGTAGAAACGGCGCTTCCAGTGGATCATTATTAGATCCATGGTTAGCAGGCTTCTTTTGGACGATTCTACCATCATGATCCTTCCACATGCGTTTCCGGGTATTCAGGATTCCGAAGCCCTCGCCTCCAGCTTCTTTATCCCTCTGTTTATGTCGTTCTAAGTGCCGTTCTACCTCATACTATTAGCGCCGAAATGCTATTAAGAGATGAGAGCTCACCAAGAAGATCTTGGCGCTTGAAATGCGCCCGGCAACGCGTACATGTCGCATCGCCGTTTGTGTGATTTTTTTGGTGGCGATGGAGGTGCTCAGACCTAGTGAATGATCTTCCACACGCATCGATATCGCAAATGAAGTGCCGTCTCGCAGCCGAATTTTCTTGGCTTTTTCGCCTAGGTCGCTGCATCTTATGTCACGTTTGTTATCGTCTGACTCTGCCCGCACTCTAGATCGCATTCTACGAAACCTAGTCAGAGACGAAGGGCCCCCATTCTAGTGGTTGGGGTGATCCATGCCGAACGACAGAAGTCTGAGCTCACCTTGGAAGCCTCGAAGAGGGTGGGATTCTATCAAGAGTGGTGATCACTCCGCATGTTCCTGCTCAGTCAGGCTCAGCAATAGTTCTAGGTCTTAAAGACGCTAGAGCAGTGCCAGGTCGGTAGTAAACTGGACGGACCACTCGGATGAGTATGAGCCATCATGTCATAGAAAATCAACCCGATAAACTTAACCGACAAGCAGGTATAGGTACTTACAATATCGCACAGGCTCCTTACCCCACTCCTGCATGTCATTTGGGTCTGGAAGTGGGCGTGAAGGTGTCTTGGCCGACTTGAAATGTAACAATATCATCGATAAATTGCTTTAGGTATGCTTATCTTCAGCGATACTGCAGTCGGTAATCTGATTAGTTGCGCCTTGCTGCAGTGTGCTGCTGCATACAAATTCATAGACTTCCAAACTTGGAGGGTTATCGATCACGGATTTGCGCTCCCCAACCTGCTCTATGCTTTAACTAGACCATTCCCGTGCAGTTTTAATGTGATGGCCAATGACGAAAGGTGATAAACACCACACTGAATACAAATTTTTGCTGCGCTTCTCTGTGTGTATTTTACCCCTTTGTCTATTTTAAACATGGATATCAGTGAATCAATGCTTCGTCGATCACCACCTAAGACGTGGCAGAAAGTTGAGAGGAGCACATCGAGCCAACTTCATGTGAGCTATTTCCGCCTTTGATCTAGGCGACAAATGTTCTAATCGATGCTAAGGTGTTAGTAGTGGGAGCTGGGCTTGGCGGCTTGGGCGCTGCCATTTCCATACTTCTTGCTGGTCACAATATTACTGTCCTAGAAAGCGCCGCTGATATCGGTGAAATAGGAGCTGGTATCCAAGTACTGCCTAACTCGTCAAGGATATTGTGTTCATGGGGCCTACGAGATACAGTTTCTAAGTATGCGGCCATGCCACGATACTGCAATATGATGGGCTGGAAAGGGACTCGCCTTTCACGAGCGGACTTCCATCGCTATGGCGAGGCTCTAGGGACCCCCTTCTTTGATTTCCACCGAGCAGATTTGCATCGCTGCCTGTTAGATCGGGCTGTTGAGCTCGGGGCAGACATCCGAGTCAGTTCCAGAGTTGATAGAATTGACTATGGTGCGGACGACCTTACAGCAACTGCGGTGCTGGGCGATGGCAAGAGGTTAACTGCAGATCTGATCGTTGGTGCAGATGGAATATCATCCAAGTTGCGCGAGATTCTCCTCGGGAAACCGGATCCTCCAGTGGAAACGGGCGATCTAGCGTACAGGTTGCTGATTAATGCTAAGGACATATTCGCAGACACGGAGCTACAAGAATTTATTCGAGAGCCCCAGGTCAATTATTGGATTGGACCTGACGCGCATGTGGTAAACTATGTCCTTAGAGGCGGAGAATTACTCAACATGGTCTTACTGGCTCCAGACGATATGCCAACCGGCGCTATGACACTGGATGGGAATGTCGAGGAAATGAAATCCCGATTTCATGGCTGGGATCCAAGAATATCCAAGCTCCTCGATTTTTGTCAAAAAGTCCAGAAATGGAAGCTGTGTATTCGGCCGAGCTTAGAGCGGTGGTCTCATCAGTCTGGTTGCTTCACGTTGTTGGGAGATGCTGTCCGTAAGTGGTATGAATTTATTATACAATCTATCTCCTCTCCCCCAAACGTCCACTACACCAATTAGCATGCTTCTGTATCTCAAGGCAATACTCATTTATTGTTCTCATATGGCCTTTTAATAACAACTTTTATGTAGATGCCACTCTGCCGTATCTTGCCAGCGGTTGTGGTATGGCGCTAGAGGATGGGGCAGCCCTCGGCCTCTGTCTCACCAAACTAACTAACAAGTCAAGAAAACAGAAGATACATGCACTCAGGATCTACGAAGAATGTCGAAGAGAAAGGACAGAAAGAGTCGTAGAAAGGGCTAATCTCCAGAAAGAGATGAACCATCTTCATGATGGTGTAGAACAAAGAAAACGCGATGAAAATTTGAAGAAATTTGAAGAAATCGATAAACGTTGGATTGAAAACTTAGAGGCGACTATGGAGCCACATCAAGGATTGGGTGAGGACCCGTTCCCCTGGCGATATCACGGCGTTGGATATTGGCTATTGACCTACGATGTTGAAAAAGATGTCGAAGACCGATGGTCGCGAAGCTTTGGGAATGCCGTATCGCCATCTATGCTGTGATTGACTAAAATTTTGGATGCTTCAAAAATGAATATAAGAGACCCCTATAATTACTGGAATTCATGTTCAAATCAAATTCTAGTCTTTAGATAAGTGGAACCCTTTCAGCAGTGTAGATTCTATGACATCTAGAGTCAATTATAAATGTTAATATCTGGACTATATTTATCCCCTCCGTTATCCGGGCTATAATTCATACATTTAAATTAATAACACCTTTCTTCCTATTATTAACTCGTTTAAATATTAACGCTTTTTAAAATTAAAATTAAAATTTAACAATTAAATTATATGCTTTTTAATAATAATAATAATTATTATAAATAAATTTTTATTTTTATATTTTATTATTATAATAAGAAAAGTTATAAAGTTATAATAATTATTTAAAATTCTTTGTAAATTTAATTTAAATATATTAAATAAACCGTAATATTTATTAATAATATGTTATATAAATAAATAAACGAAATAAGTTTATAAGTGAAATTTCATAATTATTATATTAAAAATTATTAAAAATTATTTATATCACATCGAAATTAATTAATAATAAATATTATTAAAATTATTTTGTTTTGTTTTATATTTTAAAAACTCAATGTTTATTTTATATAAAGTAATTAATTTTTTCATATATAAATTTCGTTATTTAATTAAATATTAATATATTTATTATTATTAAAATGTATAACGTATTACTTAAATAAGTAAGTTAATTTTTGTAATTATTACAATTTTAATTATTAAAAATTATTTATATAATATTGAAATTAATTAATAATTATTATTATTTAAATCGTTTTATTTAAATTAAACATTTAGTTTTTTAATATGTAATTTAAATTAATTAATAATTATTATTATTCGAATTATCTTTTTTAGTTTTACGCTTTAAAAACTAAATACCTTTTTTATATTAAGTATTTAGTTACTTAACGCGTAATTTAAATTAATTAATTAATAAATAATATATTTATTATTATTATTAAAACACGTAAAATTATATTTATATATTTTTAAATAAAAAAATTTAAATATATTAATTTATTTATTTTAAAACTTAATAATATTAATAAAAACTCGAATAACTTATATAATTAAATATAAATAATATTATTATAAGTTAATAATACTTTATAATATTCCTTGTATAACATTATAAAAGTAAAATAACAATATATTTATATAATTAATTATAAAACTAAATATTCAAAAACTTACGTCTTATGAAGAAATAATAATCGTTCGATATATTATTAATTTAAATAATTAATTATTTTTTTCTCGTTTAAATTATATTATCGTAATAATAAACCTTTTATTACGCGAACACGACGCGAGACGTATTAAAAAAATTAAACTTTTAATTTCGTGTAGCGACAAAAATTATTATAAATACGTTTAAATAAATAAATAATTAATTAAAAAGCTTTATACGAAAACTTAAATATATATTAAAAATAATTTAAATTAATATATAAAATAGTTACGAAATATGAAATTTTAAAAAATATATATATAATTTTAATGAAATAAGATTTATATTTAATTTTATAATATCACGATAATTTATTATTATTAAAAAGTAAAATTAAAATGTTAAATAATAATTAAATAATAATTAAATTTAACATAAAATTTATAAAATATTTCGACTTTTATATTAAAAATTAAATACGAGGTTTTAAACGCTTATTAATTTTAAATAATTACGAAAAATATTATAAAAAATTTAATATTATTATATTTTATATATTTAATTATTCGTTATATAAATTATAACTTCTTAACTTTATATGTTTTAATGTTTTTAAAAAATATAATAATTATTTAAAAAACTTAATAAAACGTTATTATTATTATATTATAAAAAATATATATATACGTTTTTTAACCTCGATATAAATTAAGTATTTTAAAAAGTTAAAACATTTATAATAATTTGCGAGATATTATTATAATTTAATTTTATTATAAATATTTATAATTAATTTATAAAATAACTTTATTACGAAATAAAATTATTTATTTTTGAAAGATAAATTATATTTTAAATAAATGATATAAAACTAAAAATAAATAATTATAAATAAAAAAAGGAATAATTTTATAAGTTAAAAAATAATATTATAATTAATAATAAGAAAAAAGGGTTTTAAAAAAAGTAATAATTAAATAAAAACAATATAATATATATAGTTAAACTAATTATAATACACGTATTTATATAACAAATAAAAATATAACTAATAATACTTATATAATAAATAAAAAGATATTTAATAATTTAAATTTCGAGAAGTTATAATTAATTTTATTTATTATTAATTCTTTATTTTAATTTTAAAGGGTTTTAACTTAAAAATTATAATAAATTAATCGATTTAAATTACGTATAAAAATCGAATATTTAATATAAAAAAGGTATTTAGTTTTTAAAGCGTAAAACTAAAAAAGATAATTCGAATAATAATAATTATTAATTAATTTTAATACCACGTAAATGTTTTTTAATAGTTAAAACTATGAAAGTTATAAAAACTAGTTTACTCGTTTATATAACCTACTCACTTATAAGACACGTTAATATAAATAATTTTTAATAATTAAAAGTATAATAATTATAAAATTTCATTTATAAGCTTATTTTTATAATATATTTATAAAGTATTATATTTAAATAAATTAAAAGTAACGTTATTATAATTAAGTATATAAAGTTATATAAAGAGATTATCACGTAAATAATATCTAAACCCCTATTAAAATATATAATTAATTCCTTCGAATTCTGTATATTATTACCCAACTGTCGCCGATGAGGCTATTCACGTATGGCGCTCCTCGCATCTCAGGTCATGTGACCACTGCTCACCCTAGCTGGGTAGCGCCTATATATAGGGAGCTTCTTACCCACTTTAGGTAGGTGAGGGAGTAAGCTCAATAGACCTTATTCCATATGCTCCTTAGTTCCTAGCTCGCGAGTTTAAGTACCCTAGTTCTTAGCGACTAGAAATTCATCATAGTATGAAGTTAGCCATTCCACCGCTTCCGGGCCAGCCTCCTTATCCAAGGAATTCCACTTGCTAAAGGATCCAACATAGCCATCGGGGCGCACATTTAGAATCGCTACCTCTTCATTCTTCATCGTACCAACCCACTTGCTAGTACAGGTGTCTTTACGCGTGTCTAGATTGGGGACGTCATCTAGATAGAAGGTCCACGCGCTTCGAACAAATAACTCTGGGAGGTCTGTAATTTCGATAGTTGTTTTCTCCATCGTTGCTAAAAACGAATTCCCTGTCAGGAAGATTGCTCATATTGTCGTGACACGCATTTATGAAGACAAATGTACCCACTAACTAAAGCGAATGTCATAAGCTGGCTGACACCCGTGAATCTCTCTGGTCTGACGAAAGCATCATCTGTAGTTAGAGGTCGTGGTTTGTCTGCGTAACTTGCGGCAGCCAATTGGGTGGTGCGGGCAAGAGAAGATTCTTGTCCCAACACCGCCGTGGATAAAGTTTCCAGGAATGAGAAGCTCCTATGTACATCCGGAACAAAAAAATATACTCTAAATTGGCCAAGAATTGGAATATCGAGCTGGATATCGATAGGATTGGCGTCTAGGGTTGGTTAGCACGCAGACACAGTCTAGGGAACTTTGAATCTATCCTGTTAAGCTACCTAAGGTAGGTTTGATACAATCCCCAGGTCAAAAACTACTACCAAGCTTATGAGAAGACTTACCGATATACCGAGTCACCTTAGCAGGAGGAACGAGACAACCTATCTTCAGTCCTTCTTCTTCCCCGAATTTCTGAGGTTGGTTAAGCACATTTTCTTCGTACTCGACACCAACACCTGAGATAAACCGCACGTTTGTCTTGAAGTTTTTGGCTAGTGCTTCTGCATCGCCACTAGAAATCCAATTGGCATGTTCATAATCAAAGTTGATGAGATCGTGCGCAATCTTTTGGCGTTCTAGCTCATACGACTCAAGTAGAGCTGGTTTCGCCAGGCCTCTGATTGTGAGGTTCAATTTCCATGCAAGATTCCACGCATCGTGTATGCCCGTATTCACTGTAAGGCTTTTGTTAGTAACCACAGGTCCCAAGTTCTTGTTTGCAAGAAAAAGCTATTGCGAGAGTCATTGATCGCCGAGACTCAGGAGAAAATACTATGAAGTCCAGAACAAAGAGAGTATGATATAGCAAATAGCTTCAAAATTGACGTACTTCCTTGGGCCGCCTTGGGCGAGTGGCTGTGGCTAGCATCGCTAGGCAGTGTTAGCTTTCAAGAGATCACATCAACTCTTGACTAGTGAGGCCTACCCAGCAATGAATACCCTCAAATGTGGATCAGCGAACTTATTCGCAATTCTTTGCCCAATTTGATAATTGCCAAACCATTCTACTGTCCGCCACTCAATCGAGTAAGGCGCCAGTATCTGTTTGGCTCTTTGCATCAGGAACTCTTGACCAAGCTCTCGTAGTTTGATGCTCTCCGTCCCTACTTTTATTTCGATGTAGAATCGTGTCATACCCCGCTCTCGAGGGATTATAAGAATAGAGCCCTGCTCCTCACTATAGACAACCGCCTTTGACCAAAGATCGGGAAAGTTCGTGATGAGCTCACCATCGAGAACACCCCAAATTGACTCACTAGACTTCCCAGCAGAGTAGGAATCCGGTATACAGCCCCTTACCCTGGAATGAGCGCCATCACCTATTTATATGAGCTTTACCTTCTTGTGGGAGTTGTCAGCCCTAACTCACATCCGATAACGTACTCTGCTGGGATTGTCTGCTTATCGCCGGTTGTGCCAACTTTGCACACAGCCTCTGGTAAATACCCTTCGTGTTGTCGGTTAATGTCTTCGAATCGGATATCCCGCTTCACATAGGTTCCACGCCCGCGGAGATCTTCCACAAGAATCTCTTCAACCATGCCCTGATGGACTAGGAGGATGTAGTTGTCTAACAAGTCAACAACTTCTGATGGGCTGCAGAAACAGGAGTCAGTAATTCCTATATTTGGACTGTTGTTAAACCGTAAAACATGTCTCGGGAGCAAAAGCTCATACAACAAGCCAGAATATGCATGTTTTACTCGTGAGACAGGCTACAAGGGGCAATAAAGAACTCCAAAATCAGCTTACTAGTGACATGCTCGTGAAGTCCTTTTCAGCGGCTCGTTGGCTGTAGCCTTCCAAAAGCAGATATCATAGATCTTCGCCCCCTTTCGTAGAAGATCGTCCGCAAGCCGGAGTTGACGTAGAGTCTCGATGGTCTTCGGTTGTAGGCCATCGGCGCGGCCAGTTGAGGTTTGTTCTCCTCGTTCATCGATGATCTCGACGTCAATGCCAAATCTTGCCAATAAGACACTGAGCATAAGCCCAGTAGGGCCAGCTCCAATTATGCAGACTTCAGGGTTATGTCGAATTTCCTCCTCCTTGTGTTGCCTAGCTTTGCCGTTTTCATCTCGTCTATTGTTCGGATACATTGCGTTGGATTTGTTGCAGCCTCATCTGGTGGGTAGAAGTCTCGACTGGACGTGCAATGCTCCTACGCTGCTATGGTATCCCCGACAGTTTCGGCGTTCGATTATACCAATGACGACGACACCTATTGCTCGATTCCTGATCCGATTCTGCTTGGGTGTTCATTGCCTGTTACCACGTTTGATGGGACATTTGCTTTCATTCGACCTGTCCGTGTCGGAGTCAAGTGTTCAACTGGCTGCACACGATTACACGATTCCAAGTCTAAGACGTATGTCTAGCTAATTTTCCAGGTCATGGTTGCCTCGTGCAAGTCGATATTATGCCTCCCCCATTCTCGCCTTGCTTTCCCCCACTTCTGCAGTCTTCCGTCGTCGGCCGGTGCAGCATGTTGGGGGGACGGGGGATTTTGTCTGATGCAAATACCATGATTGGGGAATTACTAATTATACAAAGAACAACTAGCATCTTACCTTCTCCCTATTAGCTGCTTGTTCTAGGTACGATTATTACCCCTACACATTGTAGTCGTAGTTACATGGGCTTCCTATTATGTACTGATGCAACTCGATGTGTTCATCAGCATTGATAAGCTTCAGGCCATAGAATCTTTGGTTGATTTATCCTTTTCCATTACGGTTACGTTTTCTGTAAACTACTGGGTATGTAAGGACTCTATCCTGAGGTCCCTCCGAACTCTAATGGCGACATGCTTCGGTACATTCAAGTCACCGACATCTGAGGAAGGTCGCGAGAGAGCCCCATCACCTCCCACGATCGTCGTGTTCATCCCCACTGGCCACAGCATTCCTTGTTTCTCTCGGTACTCCGGAGACTTCCTATGACAGGGTACATCCTTAGGTGGCGGCGTGGGAGGTCTCATAAATTGTGGCCGGTGGCGATCACAGTGACCCCACGATTCTGGTGGCTCGGAAACTGACCCCTCCCTGGACGAATGCCCATCCCCGCTGGCAGCAGAGTGTTTTCGACTAACTTGCGTGCTTGCCTGATAGTCGTGCAGCTTCTGCTCGCCAGAAAGCCTCTGGATTCTCGACTTTAGAGACGGCAAACACCGGCTAAGAAGTGGTTTTAGTGTAGGTAAAACTGTACAAGTAATTCCGGATGCGGCCTCTGCCATCGACCAGGCTGCTATCTCAACCGAAGTATAAGTCATGTCATTGGTAAACATAAGCCCTAATATTCGTCGTAAGATGGAAATGATGCACGTACTGCAGTTTGTGTTAGTGGATAAGGCATTTCAACTAATTCACGTATGAGATTTGGTGATTCAAGTAAACTTACAGGAAACCGAGGGAGAACACTCCTACCAATGCCCATTTCTGAGCAGGTGGTAAACTTAAGCGCAAGAGCACTGGTAGAGGGAGTATGAGCACCATGAAATTCGTAACGATATTGCCAATCGCGTTCAGATCTTGAATGCTCTGGCTGTTCAAGCATTTTGCATCCACCTTGGGGTCCCAAAATCCTTCAATTGGCATACATATGAAGCTGATGATCATGACTTGGGCAATCGACCAACCCCCAACGAGGATCATAGATGCGATATAAACGATTCTGAGTTTTGGCACCTGTGCCACTACCCGATAGTACTGGAATAGGAATGTCATCTTGACAAAGAACAAGGTGATATTGAAAAATAGCAGGCTAAACCAGAAATCCTATTCACGATACTAGTAGTTAGCTTAGAGTTCATTATACTAGGTGGAAAGACATTACATACACGAGTGAAATCAACTAGCGCCCCAGGCAAATCAAGATTATAAATGTGGCTTCCAAGTCCAGAATCGACATTGCGGATCTGGTTAATTCCTAAGCCGATGAGACATACCTGCAAGAAATATGAGCCAAACGCTCATGATGACCCATGATGCTTAGTTCAACGTAAATACTCACAATAGACAGTGTCGCCATCCAATCATCAACACCAGCTCCACCAACCATAAATAACCGTGTATATAATCGCAATGACACAGCAGTACTTGCGACAAGTATACATAAGACCGCGCTGCCGATAGCTACTCCCCCCTTGGTGTCCTGAGGGAGAGAGCCGCTGAATGGTAACTGGGGATTCCAGCCGCCAGGAAGGGCCTCGGGCGGTGAAGACTCGGTTGCCATGTTTCTCGCTGGCTCGTCAGAGAACCACGTTGTTTTCAGATGAAAAGATATCAGACCCTTCTCACGAACGGGCGATCATCTTGAATATAATCCCCTGGAAATTCTGACGATCTTATGATAGGACTGTCTAACCCCTGGAAGGTAACCATTCGTCTCCACCCATCCGAATCTCATCTAAGACGAGAAACAATGAGAAACAATAGTGGTGTTTCCTTACCCGTCTGCCAAGTTGCACTTAACCTCTACAGGCGTTGTCACGGTCTTGTAAGCTAGGTGAATGTCTTGCCGAACTATAATATAGATATATAACCCTTTTATCGGCGTGATGAACCGGTGTCCGAGCAACTCAAACTCGGGAACAGGGGTCAAAATGGGGGTTAATACCCTTGCTTCCACGTGCGACTGTACCACGATAGTCTCCAAAACTAGGCCTTTGTTTCGGTTTCACCTTCAGGGGGTTTCAACGCCAGGGTGATCCAAGTTTAGATAGAGCGATTCCCACAATAATTTGTAACGAAAGTAAATCAATGCGACGCAACGCAAGACATGTTCATCGTTTGCTCTTTTTCAGATCCGATCCATCGTTTGATCGTCAGCAACGCTTTGGCCTTGCTTGTCGCCGTCATAGGTTAAAAAGATATAAATCCTCAACATTCTACATCTCTACAATGTTGGAAGATCCCATGAGGCTACAATTGCTAGTCGATCTTGTCTGCATAGCGGAACTTATTGAGAAACCCTGTCATGTTCAAATGCTAGTTGAAATGGATTCACTTCAATATCCAGGGACAATAATTATACACTGTTGCGGTAGTTTAGGAACTCAAGTGGATGGAGTATATGTTAGTACATGTGTAGCGTGAGCTTATTCAAGCCTTACCACTGGTCCTGAGCGATTTCGTAACTCTAGCCGATGTCAACCAATATGCATGCGAGGTTGTCTTGCAATACTGGGGGGGGAGAGAGTGTCTAGGACAAGTAGTTCTAGTACGATAACTTGGTATCCTCTTAGCTACAATAGGTCAATGGCCAGACAGTAGTACCTACCTAATTGAAGACTCGTTAGAACTCAGATATACGAATAACCCCACCAACATACATACATGCAGTACATCGGTAGAGGGAGCGGGAGCGGGCCTCTTGTCCCGTCTCGTCCCGTATTTGACCCCATCCGCTTATAGTTGCACTACAAAATTTTTTTTTTTGGAACATGACACACGCCGATGCCACGACCAAGCTAAAGTCCTAGTGCAACACAACTTTCTCTGATCAGCCAGTAATGTTTTGAGAGATGTCACTAAATCTAACGAGACTGATCCTTAAAGATGCCGCGAAACATGTTATTCGACGTCACTATTACCGATGCCACGTTGAATTTCACCTGTTGATGTTGACAATGATCATTTCATCGTCGGTTGGATGTGGATAGCTACGGTGGGTGCTATCTACACTCATTATGCAGGGAGATGTTCCCTTGTGAATTATGGGATTGATTAAACTTCTTTCGAAGTTTTTGGCGTCTTTATCGAGGCCTAGATGATGGATGTGGGTCTTTTGCAAGATCGCCTATACAAATCGTGTTTCGAAGGACACCTGCAAAGCTCTCGAATAACGCGTAGTCATTTCCCTGAAGCCAACGGAGTACGACCGTGGCCTGCCGGTGAGCTCCATTTGCATCTTGCTCTGGGGTTATCACAATGGCGAAGCCAAAAGCATAGCTTGCGAAATGCTTACTCCTTTTTATCGACGACACCCGCTGATCGTAAGACTGATTCTTACCAGTCTCTCCCGTCATCACGCTCGCATTTATTTGCTCTTGGGCTTTTCTGCGCCGGTAAGCTCGACTCCACACGTTTCCGCCCGCAAAACCGATTCCCCGGAGGCGCTGCTCATCCCAGTTCCAAGACACGAGGTCAAAGGTTGCCACGGAGTTGCAAATAGCTTTCGACAATTGCCCTGGGTCAATATTTGATAAGGAGACCAGAGCAACGGTTGCTTCGGTAGGATGTGGCAGAATTCCCTTACCGATCGATGGCTCGAAGCCTCTGCTCGCGCTCATAGCAGGTCGTAGGTTGCCAAAACTCCATCCAATTGCCCACCGGCGCGTCCTATTACCCTGGATGAATGCCATGACAGCATAGTTCGTGATGCAATTGTCTTTCAGGATATCCACGAGGGTATCTAAACTCGACTGCTTGCCGAGCATAGACGTGTACCACTGTACCCGTCCCCTCAGAGTCATAGATTCGTCGATAATTCGTTTCACGAAACCGACCTCCCCCCCTTCGCAGACCATCTCGATAGGTGCACCAGTGCATGCACCATTGGGCGGGCGGGACTTCTGCCTTGCTAGACCCTGGAGCTCTGAATCCGATACGTAGAACGGAGGGTTGACCATGACAAAGTCGATAGTATCTACACCTAGTTCGTCTAGGGGAATGAGTAAGTCAGTGACGATACGGTCGACGACGCGAATCCTCGACTGGTAGTTATTGAGCTCGGCGTTCTTGCGAGCATATGACAAGGATCTCGGGTCTACGTCGGTGGCAATGAACGACCATGGCCGCTGGGCACAGCCTAGGAGCGGATAGATCAGACTTGCTCCGGTCCCGATGTCGAGGCCCGTTACCTGTCGAGTGGGGTCATACTGGTCCAAATATGATGATGCGGAGCTGTCAAGGAGGTCCTTCAGCCACAGGATGTAGTTGTGACGATTCGGTACAGGAGGGCAGAGCCGATCCATTGGTAGCTCGATCTTTAGCCCGAAGTCTAGTTTCAGCAAAGTTTTGGTGAGTTGCATGACTGCCACAGGGTTATTGAAGTTGAGGTGTGAATCGCGCTCCAGCACGGCACCGAACTCCTGGTCTTGCTGCCCGAGAAGACGGAAGTCCAGTTCCGTACGGTAAAGCCTTTTGTAGTAGCCGTCATTTCGGTACCTCTCTATCGCGTTTGGAGTTTCGCGTTGATCCTTTGCCATATGAGGGGTGACAGGGTGTTGATGATATTCGTCTTTATGACCACCTATTCGACGTCTTGTATGATCAGTATTGAGCCCTGAAAGAGCATCGAGTCGAAAATATGAGTCCATCAACATGGCTTGACCACCAGAATACTTCCGTTTTGTGCCTCGTGTCGGGCTAACATCTTGGTCCAACAAATCCATCTCATTTGCTGGCACTCCCGATTATGCATGTTGAACCTCAGCATGTGTGCCGATAGCTACAAACTTCTGGGCACACAGAATCCGATAGAGATGTCTGTTTATTCCTACATACTCGATGTGAGAATAATATAAAGTAATCTCCTACAGAGTCGTAACACTAAGCCTACAGTATGTGGCAAAGCAATCAACTGGTACACTAGAAATTAAAAATGTCGACGTGGGCTACCGAATTTTCCCGTGCACGTGACCCCCACCTATTTTCAGCCCTCCTCTATATCTCTCTTCCATTCAACTCACGAGTGATACCTACCTTAGGTACTTACCTGGATTCCACTTCTGATACATATGGATCTATGTTGATCTTTGCCTTAATCAAGTCAAGTGAATGACAATCAACTCCCACGGTGAAACAATGATTTGCTCTTCATACAAACAAACATATAGCAAAGTAATTTGGCACACGAAGCATTTATCATGTATAGTACAAGTTCTCTTCAACGCCGAAGGCCTCACGCCTATTCAATGGCGGCGAGTGTGCTTGTTGCCATGCATTCCGTATGGCGAACGTAAAAATTCACACTCCCGGCAACTTTTCAAGTCCACAGGCCCATCCTTTCTGTATCTTGTTGTGTATGCTTGATCCCGCGCATCCCGAAGCGATGACCCGCCTGTGAGGCAATCAAATAATTCAAATTGCACATACACCCATCTTGACCATAACATCACGATTCCCTTCTACCGCGCCGGCAATAAACAGCTCACGAATAAAAGCCATCCTGCCTTAAATCACCTAGCTGCTATCAAAACTAACAACATCCGACACAATGCTAGTAGCTTCGGAGACAATGGAAATCATGAGAAATGTCAAATGAAACCCACTCGGGAAGACCCAAAACTCCAAAAAAAAAAAACACCAGGCCAGAGAAAAAAACCTTGAATCCATTCCCACTAAACGTACACCTGTGTCGTTCAGTACGGCTTATACTGGGCAGTAAAAAAGAGGCTAGTAGAAGGGCCAGACGAGAAGAGCTCATACACCACCACCCATGAAGGCTGCAAGGTCGTCCAGCTCCAACAGTTGTCGTTCGAAGGCGAGGCATAACTCGGCTGCCGTCATGTCATTGCCTGCCGAGCTCGCCGCGGGTTCGGCCGGCTGGTCACCAGACGACGATGGTACGGGAGACTCCGCTTTTGGCTGTGCCGGAGGCGGACTTGCCGTTGCCGGGGTCGACACGCCGGCCGACCCTCCGTTAATGGTGGTAAATCCAGACTTCCGAGGTGGTTCACTACCCCTATTCTCCGCTGACTCTTGCGGGTTGACCGACGAGTGCCGCTCGTAATCCATGCTCTCAGGGGGGTTGTCAGGTTGACTGGACGTGTCATCCTTTACTGATGTAGCCGCAGGCTCAGGCGCCGTCCGGCTTGCATCTCTATCTCCGTTGCGCAGAACTTTCGCCATGACCGATAGGTGACGATACCAAGGGACGGCCAAGATCCAGATATTCGCACCATCTTGGAGGAACCGCATACCATCACGAACTATCGCCTCAGCAGTCTCGTTCACATCACCGGGCGTCAGGCCTTTCAAACTAAACCACGCCACAGTAGAACAAGCGGTGAAACACGAAAACAGCATAACCAGAGGGAAGTTGATGACAGCGTCCTTATCGGCATTCGCTTCAAGGGCTAAGAGGAGAGACACGACGCTGTGTGAGGCTGCGAAAACCCGATCAACAGTCTGGAGGTGTGCGTGTGGTACCATGCGCCATGTCTCATGATTGAAGCCTTCGTTTGTAACAAGGTGTAGAAGTCTGCGACGGTTGACCATGATGGTAGCACAGTGAAGAAGGCAGTGCAGCATAGCGTAGGTATAACCACTACCCATAGTAATATGCAGGTTGATATGACCGGGCTTGTCGATGAAATGCATGGGCAACGAGTTGCGAACGGCCTCAATGCCAGCTTCCAGGGTGACGCAATCATCCTCCGAAAAAGTCGTGGGCGTTACCGTAGTGAGCATCTCGATGACGTTACGCCAGGCCTGCGTGGCCATGACGATGTGTCCGAACTCGCCAACCTCGGTTAAGGGAGTGGAAGCATCCGGAAGACCGGGCGGTGGGTTACCAGCTAAAGTGCGAACGAAGACGGGGGTGCCGAAGTTGTAACTCATATCCGGGCACGGAAGAGGCACATCCTTGACATCATGGTGAGACACTGCCGGATGACGACCGGGGCTACTAGTCAGAAAACAATCGAGGATGTAAATTAGCCACAGGGTCCGGCGGAAAGATTCGTCCTTGATGAACTGATCGGGATCGCCCCTGCTCTGGTGGACAGCGATTACCCGATACATCTGAGCCATGCGGGAGGCCTGGCCAAGATAGACGTAGGCGCGGACAGCATTCCGGTTGCCCCATTCATGGATGGTCAGGAGACAAAGAGCCTGAATGTCTGCCAAGCTCGGGTTATCGAGGGTCTGCATAACCAGATTGATGGTTTTGACGGCAAAATGCTCGGAGGCTGTCGAGGCACCTCCCTGCCCTCCATAGCGACGAATCAGAGTGGGAGAACTCCTAGACAAGGAAAAACGGCATGATTAGCAAATGAACAAACGGGAATGGAAAAGGGAAATAAAACCGATGTCGATTTAACACAACGGGATCTAGGGAGAGTTTCGGTCTTGTCCGGAAAGGATGCCGGTAATATGGGGTTGGCGGCAAGGGAATGAATTATGTGTTTTAGGCACTAGCAAAATGCTGCTGCAGCTCCGGAGAGCATGGTTCATTCGTGTGGGAAGGGGGTCGACATGCTCCGGGGTGGATGAACTAGGGCGACTTAAGATACTCACCGTGCAGCACAGGTCAGAAGACCGTTAACAATGCTTGGCTCGAGCGTGCCATTCTTGAGTTTCTGCAAAAAGGAGGGCTTGTGAAAGGCGACACAGGACGGGATGGTCTTGTTGATGACCCTCTCACATTCCGAGACCAATTCCGGAGTCAGCCTGTGGGGACAAGCGAAGATTAATTGTTAGCAAAGCCGATCAATACGCGTCCAGTGTGGATGGAGGGGGGCGACAGGGCGGTGTGATTTGGGGGCGTGTGTTGGGGCGTGTGGTGGGAAAAGCAAAAAGACGGAGCAGAATTGAGCTTTTGGAAGGTCGTGGAGGTCCCGAGGCGAGGCGAGACGAGACGAGACCAGACGAGACGAGACGAGGCAACCGGCATCAGCCACCAAGAGTAGGGTCAGGGTGGCCTAACGCTCAGTTTGGCCTAGCACCAGCGAGAACCGCCGATCCAGACAACACCTGACTGGAGGCCGGGAATCACGGTCGGAGCTCACAGACTGAACGGGAGGGTGGGCACGGATAGCGACATGAGGGAAAGCACAACGAGAAAAGGACTAAGGAGTAGAAGAAAAAAGAAAGAGGTCGACGACTTACTTGTCGGTATTAGACTGCAAGCTACGCGGCAGGACAGGACCGGAGGTGGTAGGCTGCCGGTCGCTGGTGGCCGACACGCTTCGTTCGCCAGGCAAACTCTCTCTGGGACGAGGAGGTCTCGCAGGAGATTGACCGTGATGGTGAGCCATGCTCTCCGACGGAAGATAACATTCGTGCATGCCCTTTGCACAGTTCTTGCAGGGCGCGCGGCCGTTCTCATAGACACACTTAGTCTTGCCCTTGCGACAGCGCACGCAGGCGCCGCCGGCTCGTAACGACGTGCCACGGACGACGGACGTCATGGCGATGGTAACGTGTTGTAGGCGACAGACAAATAGAACAAGGTCTTGACAGTAATAGAAAGGTGCTCCGAAGGTAGGTCCGGTAACAGGTTGAAGAGTTGTTGTAGAGGTGTGGTGAAGAAGCGGAGGAGGACGGGGGAAGACGGTGGTTGTTCGGTGCGGTGGATGGAAATTTTGTTGTGGGAGTTTCGGTCGGGAGTGGAGGAAGGGGGACGCAGGGGAGAGAGGATTTAAAAAAGGCAATAAAATAATACAAGGAGGAAAATAAAAAGGGACGGCTAGTAAATCCTAGCAGCTTCCCCCCCCTCTCTCTCTACGGATTTCTCCCTGGATAGCCCTAGAATCCGGGAGAGCGAAACTCTAGGAGCTAAAAAAGGGCACGACTATGGCCAGGCGGGCGGTGCACACAGACCGACTTATCGGGCGACCGAATAGCTAAACCTGGGTCGATGGATATAGATTGATGGATGTGTAAGAACAAGAAGGTAATTAGTTAGGCACACCGATGCGGGAAATTGTGGATTAGAAGAAGAAAAAAGGAAAGTTGAAAAGAAAGGAGGACGACGACGAGATGGGCAGAGAGGGAAAAGAGAGGAGGGAGAAAGAAGGACGGGAGCAGAGGTGCGAGGGCAGGAGAGGAAATCCGGGGCCAGCGCGCGCGATCGATCGGGGCAGGGAAAGAAACGAGGCTCGAAATTCAAAAAAGAATTATTAATTTTAGCAGTCTCGGGTCTACGGGTCTACGGCTCCCCGGCTCTTCCTTTTTCTTCGAAAATGTGGGAATGTGCGACGGGACCCTTCCGTACCTCCTACACCACACGCGCCTTATAGCGGCCGCCAGCCAGCCAGCTTGGGGCCTAACTTAGGTCACTACCTACCTACACTACACCACACCTAACCTAGGGAAGTGCAATGCAAGTACTGTATATACAGTATTGTACAATACCTGACACGCAACGCAGTGCTCTCGTTAATTTATTGATGTTGCATCCTAAGTATCAAATGAACTGTGAATGATTATCGAGGATTTGACCTTTTTTTTTGTCTTTAGCTATCTCGAAATACTTCCAGGGAAGTGTTTGGAAGATAGCAAGTGCTACATGCCTTGTAACTCGACTTACATGTCGACATGTAGGTACGTACATGCATGTAGTGGAGGTTGGATGATTGAGTGTAAAACTGTCCGTCCGCCTGTTGAGTTCCTCCTAGGTCCTGTTGCTTCTCGACCACGGGCAACTTGAAGGTCTGGGGCGGATCGGCCCTTGTCATTTGCCGGGACTCTCACTGCACTCTACTGTAAGACGGGATGTACATACTAGGTATGTATGTAGGTAGGTGGCATTATGTAGTTAGTACCTTTTCTTATTTTTCTTCTTCTTCTTCATGGTATTCTTCTCCTCGCTGTTGATCATCCAGCCAGTTAGTTACCCACACCACAATACCTAACCTGCCATGTAGGTAACTACTGTGTTTGCATAGGATGATGTTTTATTTCTAACTATCTTATTTTACCTAAACACTTGTTAGCCTAACAGGAGATGCCGTCTAGGTAGGCTGCTAGTGTGTAAGGTAGGGATGGTCTAGGGGTCACTGCACCCCAAGTCATCTTACCGTTCGATCTTCGTGCCATGTCGGCGGCCAAGACAACACGGTCCTAGAAAACTGGTTCTATTATGTGAAAGGTAGCAGTACATACCTATATATATATATACCTCTATAACTAACCTACATAGCTATTTATGCAGCTGGCGCATAGACAGATAGGAAAGCTGAAATGGAGGGCGACACTCTCAACTCCGACAGAGAAACCCCCCCGGACGGAACACACGATCTCTCTCTTTCTCTCCGTGGCATGACATCCTTAGGCACCATGAATGGCTTGATTGCACTCACCGACGCGGAACACGAAAAAAGCCCGGCGCTGTGATTGGCCCTGCATCCGGAGGCACTTTGCTTACGTAGCCATGCCCTTCGTCGCGTCTATTCGCAGGTTAGATGGGACTTCCCGTACGAGACCCGTCGTCCGTACTCCGGTACTGTACTACGTATTCTTACAAATTGACACTCGTTGCTCGATCCGGCCCATGCGCGGTAGCGTGTCGCCCGGGTCGATTGATCACCTATTGAAATGGTGTGCGCAAGGATTGTTTTAGCGGCGATGCTTCCCTAACAAACTTGAAGTCCTCCAAGCGGCGGTGCCGGACTAGTCTTTGCGTCCGCCCGAACTTGTCGCTTCGCCCGTCCTTTATCAGGTCCCCCAAGTTCCGCCACCACCCACACTATTTACACATCTACCTCTCTATTATTCCAATCGCGTTTCATTGGGTGGGGGGGTTATCAACGTCCTAGATCATCGTCGTCGTTGCCATCCTCATCGCCTATCTCGTGTGATGGATAAGTACAGATAAATATGTTATATATCTGTGCCAGTCGGGAGTCGCCTGCTATCACGACCCGAGGCCTCTCATGCGAAAAACCGGGACGCCCTCCTTCAATGTTACCGATGGCTGGGGCATCCGCCAAGCATGTTACCCGAATCAGTACCCCCTGTAGCTTCGTTCTAGCTGTAGGTAAGGCATTGCCGCCGAAACTTTTTAATGGCCAAAAGCCAACGAATCCTGTTCAACCGAGAACCGCCCACGCTCAGCACCTCGGCGGCCTGGGGCGTGTGCCTCGTACCTATTTTTGTTCCCTCACCGGTCCTCAATCCGCCGTCATTAGTTCACCACTTTACAAGCTTGCCAGGGCAAGGAAACAGAAGGTCACGATTGTCATGCCCGTTTGCACGACATATTTTTACTACCATATCGCAAGTTCCTGACAGCCTGGAAAGAGCCCCTAATCTCATTTCTGACCTTGTTCCCCCCCAAAAGGTCTGTCTGAGCTTACCGGAAGGAGGTGGAGCTGCCGAAGACCTCGCTGGTACCTATTTGGGCGCTCATGACACGGGCCTTTTCTCCCATCCATCCCCCTCCCCAATTCTCTAAGAAGTGATAGGTGTAGCACTTCTTGCTCCGTAGTCTTACAGGAAAAGTGCCCCAGCCTACAAAGACAGCCAGAGAGACGGAAACTACATGCCGGTATCCATCACATATATAGTGTATATTGGCTCTCTCAATAGGCATCGAAAGATGTCCCTGCCCCATACTCATTTTGTTTACGCGGCCTCGTAAAATATAGACCTTCCAAACCCGATACAGTAAGCCAAGTTCGTCATACCGGTCTTTGCCGGGGAAGAAGAGTATTCATCTCGGGCGTCGCACCGGCCGGCTCCTCGTTCGCCCTCCCTACATCTCCGCACACAATCCATTCATTGGAGCTGACCAGACTTCGCTCTCCACAGGGATACATATGTATCCAATCTTGGCTAAGATCTCAAGGCTGCTATCATTGCGGTTTAGGTACTTTCCCGACCCCAAACCCTCGAGCCTTACATACTACCCATGCTGTCGTTTTTAGCAACAATTTAAAATTGCGCTTGGCCGGCTCTGTCTTTCCTGGACTTTGACCCCAGATCGCGTGTTTCGAGAACCCGCGTTTTACGCGATACCACTGCGTCAATTTTTCTTTTCGCTCTCTTCCCGCTTATGGATCCGGATTCGTTAATTGTTAGAGCCAACATTACCATCCATCTACAGTAATTAGGTATATGTACACCTATGTTCAATTCCGAGGACCGAAACTGCCGGGCCGCTGCTCAAAAAGGTGTCTCAAAATGCCGATCTCGCATTCATGTCTCATTTAAAGGAGCGAAACGGGACCGTCAGAAGTCTAAACCCGTACTGGATCTACAATCCAACGGGGAAATTGACAAGAGATGTGTGCCAGAGAATGCTTTGTTCCATCGTGCTTCGGAGGCGCGCGCGCTCCCTTAAAGTGACACGAAAGCCTCGGAGCAACCGGCTTTACGAATTTGTCCGGCCGCACTGGCTTCTACCAAGATGGTGGTCACTCCATTCTCCTTCAGACTCCGGCCTGGTTCACACATTTTCCCCTTCCTTCCTCCCTCTCCCCCGACTATCGACCGAACACGAGAGCGTTTTCATCTAGTAGAATGAACGAATTTCTACTTCCTGGCTGATAGGCTAGCTACTTGGAACTACGGTAGACGGAACTCGCAATTGGGATATGGATGTACCTTAGTGTAAATGCGGATCTCGCGGTGTGGATGTAGCTGGTCGGTTTATCTGACTAAATAAAGATTCCCTCCGCAAACGCACCTAACTAACCTACGTGGGTGTCCATATCTGTCGCTCATTCCACTCAAGGCCGAGGGGATGGCCGCCATTTCGGAAACGTAAATAGCAGCAGTATATTTTTCCTTGGCACCGGGTCGTCTCTCCTATTTACAGCCAAATCGCTCTTAAGCTGTATCAGCTGTTAAGGGAACATTATATCTCTCCTCGTGTTGGGCCGCAGCTCAATAGCACTGCGGTTCCCTCGGTAAGGTTGAATTTCTCTAACCTAGTCCGCTCCATATTCCGCGGGTCCGTCGCTGTTGTCTTCAAGAGGCGGAGTGGGCCGAGGGAATTTCAAATTAGGATCCTCTGGCCTCCCCATTTGAAGGGGTGGTGAATACTTGCCGATTCCATCACACCTTACAACCAGAACGTTCGGTTAATGGCATCGAGACGAGTAAAGTGATAAAAGGCACGTGGCATATAATATTCGGTCGGTGTCCAGTAGAAGCATATAAGGGTTGTGTTTGTGTGTTAAGGGATATCCTCCTAAGTTGCCACCGGATATTTGACAACCCACCCCGGCGTCGCGCGACGGAATTGATCACACACGCCACGCCATGGTCATCATCCCAAGTCGATCCAGAAATTTCAATTTTCCATATTTCTCCTATGACGAAGGGGGCTCAAAGTCTACATATACCACCTCCCGCTCCTTACCTTAGGTAGTGGTTAACAACCGGCTAACCCGGAGCCGAATCATATCGCCCAACCCGAACAGATAAGCACAACTTCTTGTCAACAGCCGCCTTGCCAATTCATTGCTAGATATGTGCCCCATTCCATTCAATACCTACCTAGGTAGGTACCTAAGGTGAATAGCCTCTATCTGTATTATCGGTCAACTTCATTCGTTGCTAGTGTAGCAGTTGGTAACGCCACATCCCCAACATTATAAAGGCAGCAATATTGTTGAAACAGTCCCGAAACAGGCATATCTGATGCTTTATGCTTATTACCTGCACCTATCTTGACGGTTGTTCCGTATTGACGCCCGAGAGCTTACACACGGGCTTGTACCCCCAAATCCCGGTAGACTTGAGTTTCGTCAGCAGCAACTCGGACAGACTAGGAGGCACGGGCGTCGTGTCGTATGATTGTAATGGGACACAATGCGTCATCGCCTTGTGTGTTTCTTCATCGTGGATCATCAAGAGCGTGCAATATGCACACCACCACCACATCGTCTGTCAAATGCCCATATAATTACTCCGATATTTACAGTTCCCCTTTCTCATCAGTAAGTAAGTCCTTCGTCACCAGGATATTATAGACCCTCATCGGAAATCGTTCCGATAACCTGCATGGGATTTCATGATTTGAAGAGTCAACGGGTTACAAGACTCAAGACTGTGGATGTTTCGTTACAACGCTCGAAAAGGACTGTATGAAGAGCGATTTCCGTATTCGTGGTAAGGGAAGACGTACGAAAGCGCGAGCTTGTCTAGATTCTTATTCACGTATCATCTTATCTAGTCCTTCGTTGACGGTCAACACACTCGACAGAAGTAGCATTACCTCCCCAAGTCTACAACTATCTTGCGATACATTCCCTTGCATTCATCCCCCACAGAAGTTTGAAGCGGAAACCAACCTTCATGGTAATAGCCATATCCTTTAATCAGAATGAGAGTTCTGTCAATTTATCAGGACATGGGTGATATTCTTTTAGGGTGGCTTTGCTGGGAAAGTCATAATCATAGAACCACAAACTTATTGAACAAGATATAGATTACCCCCCCCCCCCCCTGCCTTGTACGATATCTCCTCGAGCAACATGTTTTCCATGTTACATTTAAGTCCAACCTACTTGGTTAAGGGCTCAGCTTATTGATGACATCACTATATAGTAGCAACATGTGTGGTATTTTTCATCAGTATAGATACGGTGAGACCATTATGATTCCACACGGTCGTGCTTCCAGCATTCAGCGTGGCATCCCACACAACCCCGCCATCCTTCTCCAACATCGCGTCCGCCTTAGCCCATGTTATACCATCCCAAGATCAGGTCCGATATGCCATTCCGATAGCCAACAGCGAGCCTCCCGATCGTTAATCACTCGGGTTGGAGGATGTCGACGCGCAGGCATTCCTCCTCGCTGACTGTCCTGGTCTACGGTGATCCGCACGGGCTTGCTATTTTTAACACTACGGAGACTGAAAGCGCTGTCGGAGCTGCAACGCGACAGGGTGTAAGCCTGCTGCTGTTGCGCGCCCTAGCTTGAGGTAGGCAGCCGACTTATGCTTGGCAACAACGGTATGGCTGAAGGCCATATTAGAAAACGTGATGCGGGCAACCCGTTGCTTGGAACCTGTCGAGGAAGGGTATAAGGTGCTTCAAACCGGGCAAGTCGTAGGTAGTGGTGAAGCCAACTTCCTCAAAGGTAATATGCAGTAGTTGAGATGCGTTATTTGTTCTTCGAAAGATCTCTTCGCGCGAGAGTACATAACATGACATCTGTAAGTTCTGGGGCTACCTTTGCTAGTCAGGCGAACACGCCAGTGTGTCAACGAGGGAATCACATCATTAAAGCCCGAAAAGTCGGCCTACGAAGTCGATAATATGATCTTGTAATTGGACCGTGTCTCTAAAATGCGATTCGTGAGACGGCCATCAAAACATAGAACCCCTGAGTTGGCGGGTACCATGGCGATATCACGATTCCAGATCTCGCCAACTATTAAATCCTAGACAATCTTTTGCAACTGGATCGTATACGTCTCTATGCCTTCTTCATTACTGACCTTGCCTTTCCCGACCGTTCGTGGGTTCCCGTAGGAATCCAATACTTCCAGGCGGCGTCGGGCACTTCGCACAATCTCGTAGGCACGCTTTTATGCATCGCCCAAGTGACATAGCTTGTCTTGAACTGTCTTCAAGTCATTATTTTCCTAAACTTCCACATTGAAAGCTATCTCAGAATCGACCTTCGTGTCAAACTCATCATAGTCGCCGTCCAAATCAGGATAGAGAGCTTGTAGTGCGTCTCGATTTAGTGGTATCTCGACAGCGATGTTGCTAATGATGGCGTAACCGGTACCTCCGATTATGGTCGACTTCTTGTCAAGGGTTGGGGTCAGGCCAACAATCATGACTTAATTAACACCCGGCTAGAATTGACAAGTCAAAGTTGACGCCCATGCACGTAGCATGATGTTCTTAAGGAATCGGGGTGGTTTACTTTAAGGTGTTATCCTTGGTTTTTCGTGTGACTTGTGCTCTATAGGGCAAGAGAGTGACTGGCCGAGCAGTTAAGTCACGGGTATAATGTTCCTGCTTCTGTCAGACTTGCATAGTTGCAGATTGCTCGACATCCTCGTAGACCTTGATGCTGTTACCAACCATGCTTGTGGTTGTTGTTGTTGTTGTTGTTGTTGTTTAAAGGAGGCAAGGGGGTGGGTTATGTACGTGATACCAGGAAGCAAATACGGAGGACATATAAGAGAACACTCCTAGAGAGTAGGTGAACTTATAAGTACATATACTCGGAGACTATCCTGTCGGTTACCTGATACGCGGCCTACCTTGGGAGACTCACCACGTTAATGTCTCGTAAATAGGATTTGCTGCCTGGAGATTAAAGGCCTACCCATAATCACCGCATTAAAATACTGGGTACCTAGTTGGTCAATATATTACTTTGTTCGTAAACAAGCTAGGATGACTAGAAAGGGGCCCTTAGGCGTGCTGGGAATTTGTAGGCTTGATGTTTGCAGGTGCATGCCTGGAACAAGGTAATTTAAAGGTGATATCAAGGTTAATTATTCACGAGCCCCCGTGTTTCTAAGTAACCTATGTAGTACGTATAAGTGGAAAGAAAGAGAATAGTTACTAGGCGAAAGGGCTTTTATACTTTGTCCCATAATGTTGGCATAGTTTATAAACTTACTTAATATATAATATTTATAAGAAGCACTATAGTCTTGCACTTTATAATCCTATGTTTCGACTAAGTTGATAAAGTATAACTAGGTAGATAACATCGAACTCAAATAAATACGTAGCCGTCCTTGGTATTTTCTCCTCCCTTGAGACGGTGAGGCTGTTTCTTGTGCAACTTATAACTAGGTCGTTATAAATCAAACTAGATCTTGATATCTAGCTTTAGTGCGTTATCGTACTTCTCACGCACTATAGTGTAGTTCGGAGGCGAGGTTTAATACTAAGTATAAAGTCAAGTCCTGAAATAATGTTAATTCTCGTGATGGGTCGTTACAAGTACTAGGTAAGTAGGTATGTAAAAATTATTATCACTGTGTAGGATTTTTCAATGGTACAATTTTTAACTATTTTATAGTAACCAAAATTTTAAGTTTTGAAAAGAAACACTTTGTATCGTGACTGACATCAATACACTTCGATGTGTGGTGGAGAGAATTGGCGAGTTAACTCGGTAATGGGAACACTAACATTATTTCAAAAGTTGATATGTAGTCTCGGTATTTAGTGTTGTTTGTTACAAGTTGTGCGCTCACTATGCAACATCTCGTTACCTGAGAAGCCGAGCTTTGCTGATCACCTCCCCAGGTCCTTGGGACTAGGTATGATCTGAAAGATGTTTGTAGATAATCTGGGTGGTCATACTTCCACAGGCAAACACATACAACTCACTCACTCTTCCCAGAATCCTAGTAAGTCTAACGTTACTCACGACCCTTTCATTAAGTTCCTGCATAGCGTCATCTCTTCCACTTTCAACCTCTTATCTATCAAGCTCGTAGTTTTCCAGCATACTGATCATTCCCTGTATCAAGGTCTTAGAAGAGCCCCTAGTATGTATTGCGCACCCCCTCCTGGGTATATCATAAGCCTTAGCGGCAATGAACAACTTGACCCATCAACCACAGTCATGTCTAGGAGTCCATGGGCTAGTTTTCAACTACCAGCGCAAATGTTGCCCTCGCCGGAACTCCCATCACTAGGACGCTCTTCACGAGGATCATCACACCAAGAGCCACCTATACTGGGGGTTTCGCCTCGTGGGGGTTCACCCTTCGAATTTTCGCCGCAGGGGCCATCGAGCTTTAGACCGCCGCATCATGGAACACCCTTTCAAGGTTCGTTGCCTCAAGCATCACCACCAAGAGGAATGCCTAGCAGAGGATCACCTCCAGGTGGGCTTCCGCCGCGATGGTATCCACCATCACCGAATATTGGGCTGCCACGACCGCCGTTCGAGTCCGGTTGGAGATCGACGCTACGCGACCGGCCAGTGACGGTGATCCTTGAGCGAGGTGGTGTCTATCTCTGCAACCGAGCCGACATCCTCCAGCAGTTACCCAATACTAGGCAGCATCCGTTCGGTCGGACCCTGTATCCAAACATCGGGCCCGACAACGAGACCGATTCCGCTCTAGATGCGCTCCATTACATTTTTCGGGGCTTAGAGATGTACCGCATGACCGGTACTTCCATGTACCTTTTCGAGAGAGCCCAGGCATTCCTGTACCGGGACAACGAAGCCTGCTACCAGAGCGCTTTTGACTTTTTCCTGGGGGTCTGCGCCGCACTCGACTCTGAACATGGTCTGGGGTGCAGCGATGAGCTCCTCCAACAGATTGACGAGTTTGCGATGGATCTGATGGATGCCCACGAACTTGACTTCTTCAACAGAGCCGAACATCTCATGGTATTCTTCATTTCTTACTCGAAAGTCTTCCAGCCTACCACGCCGAGGCACTTGGATACGCTCCGGGCGCTCTATAACTCTGTTCCTGTCTTCCACAGGGCCAGGCTGATGGAAGGGATCAGCCGCGCGCTGCAAAACAACCCCCGACGCAGTAATGTACACACGATGTTTCGGGCGATGAGAGATATGGGCATGGCATAGAATGCGAATGGATGGTAGATAGATACGCCTGTAAGTTAGGTGATAGACACATAGACGAGATACAAGCCAAGATACAAGCTATCGCATACGCATAAACGAACACTAGAAAAGGGGGAGGAAGAGGGGTTGCTGTAGGGTCTCTACCTACCTACCTGGTATGTAACCTGGTATGTACCTAGGTATGTAAGCATGTCAGCTGTTCACATATGCAGATGCCCTTCGCATGGCGTCGTTAGTCTGCGCCAAGTACGGGCAAATCCCGGAATGCTCCCTACTTACAGACCTACCCAGCCACCTTTTTTGTACTCTCTTTTGTCTTCTCGCCTGTATGTGTTACAGCTGTCTCGTCTCCGCGATTGTAATACACATCGGCTAACCCGACCTCGATATTGACTCCTCTCAATAGTGTGCATCCATAAGTGAACGGGCTCTGCCCTCAATAGTTTGGTTGTGTGCTTATCTAGATTTGACGGCCGGATCGCCTATAATTACGCCTCGTCTTTCGTCCCGCACGCACGGTACGTCATGGAATATCAACATCCCACCACCACTGCCGCCACCGCAGCCCAGGCCACCCCGAACCCATCGTTCCCGGCAGCGGTAACTCCACCGGACGCGCGACTCGAGGGCTCGGTAGCCACGCCGTTCGCGAACGCGGGAACAGAGACGGACCTGCGCTCTACCAAGGCGGCTTGCGAGTCCTCGTTGCGTGAGTACGCAGCCTTGCAGAACCGTCGACGGTACTACGATAGCGGCGAGGACGGCCGTCTACGTGCACAGCACGACCTTGTCCTCGGCGACCTGTACAACCTGCGCCGGGAGGTCTCAACACTGGTTAAGACGGCCGAGTCGAATCGGTGGCGACGATGGATCCTCGGCGGTATCGCGTGGGTCCCTTCTCCCTTCTCGTCTACTTCACTTACTCTCCGCGCTCCCTTACCCCCGCCCATCTACCATTTCCGTGGATCAATCCCCACTCCCTTCCCTGAGATCTCGATGCTCAAGCACGTATCATTCCCCGTTATTTAGGTATATTGTATGATGCCGTATCATGAACGGATGTGTATGTGCATCTATATGTATACAGGCTCGCTCATGGCTGCCATCTAGCGCGTCCTTGATACCCGCCGTTAGGAAGCTTTTCCGGCGATCCTCAAAGGATAAGGAGTCCAACGACACCGAGTACGCCTTCAAGAAGAGCAAGTCACTTATAGCGCGGATTGTCGACTCGGTGCGCGGCAAGGGCGCCCTAGCGTCCTTAGCCTTCTTCGTCCTAGCCGTCCTATACGTTTTCCAGAGTGAAGTGTCGCTAAGGGTCGCCAAGACGGTCTCCAAAAGGCTGAAGAAGCTCACGGCCAAGATTGAGAGGGGCGATCAAGGCATCGGGGATGAGGATCTGAAGGTCTTGAGAGGTTGGCGGTGGAGAGTCTTGTTTTGGTAGTGGGAACACGGGACGGGGCGCTATCAGCCATGAGAAATTGAAAAAAAAAATTGAAAAAAATTGTCCTACTAGTTCGGCATTACCTCTTCTTGCCTTAAGGTTTTCTTAATATCCGGTCCTACGAAGCAGCCATCCCAAACACGATTAGGAGTCGCCGGTTTTGCGTAGGCGTGTTATTTGAGGTTATGTAGGTATGGCCGTAGCTCCAAATAGAAGCACATTGTGAGGACATCAGCTGTCCATAGGTAGACACGTATCACTAGCGGCGAACCAGAAGACCTCGCTAAATCCTAGACGACTCTTTATTATTGTTCCAAACAGGGTATCTTGGCCTTGGATAGAAGACCATGCTAGTGTTATGACAACCAAATGCCTGCCAAATACTCATTAAAACTAATATACACCGCCGCGATAGCCATCGTTACCCATAAAGTCTCCTAATTGAAGCCGGGTCATACCTTCTCTCGCGCTACCGACATCACCAGCGACCTTCAAGATGCCCTGCTCAAAGTCCCGGAGCACGGCGACAAGCTCCTGTATCTTTTCCTCTGGCCCCGACAAAGTGCCATTCCTTATAGCCATCATTCTCTGTAGTTGGTCGCCCAAGCTGTCATTAACAGCATGCATATGCGTCTCTATGTCGGTCAAATTCCTTTCATATTTCTTCATCTGCTCGGTCATCTCGTCCGCCGACTTGGAGAAAAAGCTGACGAGATCCTGGCCATCAGTTTCCGTATTTGCGGTGCCAGGAGCCTGCTGTCTTGGCGACCAAAAGCCAGACATGTGGTACTGCTGAGGGAGCTTCAGGTTATCAATTGCTCGAAAGCAGAGGCGTGCGTGATCTGCATCTTGGTTGACCAAAACCCGGGCGGAATCGATGGCCTGAGCGGCCGACTCTAGTGCGTTGTGCGCACCATCGTACTTCCTCGCGACGAACCTAACATCGTTGGGAATACTTTCAAGCATTTCGCCGTGACCAGGCATAAATCCCTCGACCTCTCTTGAGCGGTCCATCTGTGCTTGAATGAAACGATCACACTGTTCAATCGACTTCTGCAGATCCTCCTGGAGATCATTAAAACGGGTGGTGCCTTTGACGTTGGCAAGATCGATGCGCACGCCGGGTACGGTCTGAGCGGATGTCGACTGGCCCATAGTCAAACCAATACCAAAGGAACCACCTAGCCCCATGGTGGGCTGCTGCTGCGACTGGCCAAGAGAGACGGCTTGGCTCTGAGTCTGCTGGCCAAAACCACCGCTACGTGGAATTAGTCAGCCACCGCGGTATAGGATATGTAGCTGCTACTTACAAAAGGCTAGGTTTCTGCTGGCCCTGTTGACCAAGAAAGCTGCTCCCACCGGCGGTGTTTACTGGTTGTGATATATTCGAAGGATTCCCAAACAAGCCTCCTCCCCCTGAAGTCCCCGTGCCTGTTTGACCACCAAACAAACCACCCACGCTCTGAGTCTGAGGTTGCGATTGGTTCTGCGAAGCGTTCCCGAAAAGACCACCTGTTTGCTGGGGCTGAGAGGGTGTGGCCGTGTTGGTACCTCCAAACAGGCTACCACCAGCCGACTGCTGAGGTTGCGAGACAGCGGCGGATGTCCCAAACAACCCTCCGGTTGGCGGTTGTGTCGGGGGCGTCGCGGTAGACTGAGGCTGGCTCGTAGTTGTAGTGGCGGTGTTGCCAAACAACGACGGGATCTGTTGAGGTTGTGAGGAGGTGTTGGAAGACGATGTATTGCCGAATAAGCCACCGGTTTTCGGAGTAGATGCAGAACCAAACAGACCTCCCGGGGCGGGAGGCTGGCTGCTAGTCGAACCACTGTCGCGGTTGGACTCGGTCAGTTTTTGAAGCGGCATGGGATCAAGAAATATGCAAAGCGGTTGAGACAGCAAGGAAGGGAGGGTGAAACTCACAACATGTTTGCTGACGACGTGTTGATGCTTAACCCTCCAGGACCACTGGCGGACCTGGATAGGGCCATGGCATGCGGGTGGCAAGGAAGCTATAGGATAGCTACAGCTACAACGCGCAAGCTGCGGGAGCCGGTGACGGGTGATGGGTGACGGCGTGACGGCGTGACGCGCGTGTGCGCAGGGGAATCTGATTTGATTTGGTGTTTTCTTTGTACTTTTCCTCTTTAGCGTTGTTGATTTTGAATTGGTCGGAATCCTCGGTTTAATGAATGAGACCTGCTCTAATGCTAGGTCTTCCCAGATTGCTTCTTTGCGCAACCCCACATGCAGTTATCAAGCTCATGTATCTATATAATACATGAGCTGGACCTCATAATTGCATGTACCTGCTGCGGGTACACCTTCTATCTATGTATATATCTAGGTATGTACCTATGTAGTTAGCAAACATAATATGTATATGAATCCAAGACGGCCCATTGATTGAGGTCAGATGTAGCCCCACAATAAGGTACAGGTACCTAGGTTTTTAGAGAGCTTGTGCATGCAACTCAATTCCGCACAGCCTTGTCTTTATCTACATCGACATCGACGACATAGACATCTACGTCGGCAAACGTGCTACCACTTCCTCCCCGATATATACACTACACGCAATTCACTATGGAGATAGACGACGAGGATGACTTCTATGCGCCTGAGGAGCCCACCACTACCGCCGCCACCGCAGACCCTGCCGATAGCGCCGCCGTGATCGTAGAGCAACACCAACACCAAGTTGAAGATCTTGAAGAAGGAGAGGAGGAAGACGAAGGTGCAGATATGGAAGATGATGACTCTGTACGCTAATGTCACTTTTGCCAATCCCGTCTTGGAAGGGCCCTGTTTGCTCACATCTCACATCTAGGACATAGATATCATTACAGAACGCAAAGACGGTACAAAAGCACCGCCGCCGACGTGAGCTTCTTCCTACACCATTCCTCCATATGCCTGCCGCCCCTCGCTCACCGGGAATATAGACAATCGCGCTATAGCGACATAAGAAACATACCTCAACGATCCGCATCAAGCGACACTGCCACGAAGCCCGCTGTCAAGAAAGAAGAGCCCGCCAAGACGGTCTCTGGTGCCGATCTACCAGCCGTCTCGACCTCCAAGATAGACGTCAATGCAATCCCAGTCTACAAGCCAACAGGAAAGCCTATCACCCAGGTGAACATCGACGAAGGTTGGTCATTTCACTCACCTAACCCAATCTCACCCAAGCTGTTTCGCGACGACTGATTAATCCTTGCCAGACCTCCCTGATAACGATAAGCCTTGGAGAAAACCTGGCACTGATCTTAGCGACTACTTCAACTATGGCTTTGACGAGTTTACGTGGGCCTTGTATGCTGCAAAACAGGACAATGTGCGTGGGGAGTATAGCCAAGATGCCATCGCTCAGAACAACAAGAAGATGATGGAGGAGATGCAGATGATGATGATGGGTGGAATGCCCGGTATGGGTGGTGCCGGCGCAACTGCTTCTATGCCGAATATGCCTGGGATGGACGGCATGCCTCCAGAGATGCAAGCAATGATGCAGCAGATGATGGCATCCGGTATAGACCCAAGTCAGATGGATCCCTCAGCCATGTCTGCCATGTTTGCGGGCATGCAAAATGCGGGAGGTACTGCTGCTGGAGGTCAAGGTGGTCAGAACCAGAGCTTCAGTGGTACTGGTCAGGCCTTTGGCGGCAACCAAGGCCAGAATTTTGGTTATGACCAAGGCATGGGCAGGGGAGGGGGAACTGCTGGTGGATTTGGCGGCCGTGGCCGCGGCGGACGTAGGAATTGGTGACCTGACTCCAGCCTAGAAGTTGGACCGATCAGTACGTGACCTACCCCCATCCCTCATAACTCAGGGTGCATCGAACAGCGGATGGACTACGGTAGAGCAATGCCAATCACACAGGATCTGGTCGCTCTACTTCCCATAGAGCTAGAATCTCTTTGTAGGTACGCTCAAAATTAGGACCAGTCATGACATTAACTCCATGGCTTCCTGCTTCTACCAGATATGCGGTGCACAGGCAATCTCCGTATCCAAGGCAGGCGAATACATTGACGGAGAAGAATTATGATTACCATGCCCGCGAGTATATTCTCGTTCTAGTCTCTACGATGATAACACCTAGAACGACTAGCCGACTGGAGAAAGATGCCCTTTCGAGCGGGAAAGTTTAGCTACCTCGAGTGTTCATATTGCGCTCTCTTGGTGTGGGTTCTGTTCGCTGGTCTTTTTCCATGGTTATAGTTGCTACCTAGTATAACTTTGCGTAACAAATTAGGTTTCGTTTATATATATCCACTTTCATTTAATTTATTAATACCGTTATAATCTAGCTAGTTAATTATATCCTTTTATTTTATTTTAAGTTTTTATATATAATAAAAAATCCTTTAATAACTTTTAAATAAATATAAATTATATAAACGAGTAAATTAATTTTTATAACTTTTATAGTTTTAATTATTAAAATTAATTAATAATTATTATTATTCGAATTGTCTTTTTTAGTTTTACGCTTTAAAAACTAAATACCTTTTTTATATTAAGTATTTAGTTTTTTTAATAACGTGTCTTATAAGCAAGTGAGCTACTCGATTTTTTATATAAAATCGACTTTTTTAAAAATTCATAACTTTACGCGTAAAAATCGTAAAAATCTCGGACCTTTTTTTTTTAGTTATATAATTATAAGGTTTAACTAAAAGTTAAAAAAAATACGTAAAAAGGTCCGTGCGTTTTGTTTTAATTTTAGTTTTTCGCGTTTCTTGAAATCCATTTTTCCGATTTTACTTTTAATAAAACCTCATTATTATATAACTAATAAAAAAGGTCCGATATTTTTACGATTTTTACGTGCAAAGCTATGAATTTTTAAAAAAGTCGATTTTATATAAGAAATCGAGTAACCCACTCGCTTATAAGACACGTTAAGTAATTTAAATTAATTTATTTATTATATTTTTCGAGTTAAAACCCTTTAAAATTAAAATAAAAAATTAATTATAAATAAAATTAATTATAATTCCTCGAAATTTAAATTATTAAATACTTTTTTATTTGTTATATTATTAAATATATCTTTATTCGTTATATAAATATATATATTATATCGTTTTTGTTTAATTATTACTTTTTTCAAGACTTTTTTATTATTATTAATCGTAATATTATTTTTTTAATTTATAAAATTATTCCTTTTTTTATATTAAATATTTCTTTTATTTATAATTACTTATTTTTAATTTTATATTATTTATTAAAAACAAGTAATTTTATCTCGTAATAAAACCATTTTATATATTAATAATAAATTAATTTTTATAAATTAATTATAAATGTTTATAATGTTTATAAAAAAACTTTTTAGTGCTTTTTAATTTTATTTATAATAAAATTAAATTATAATAATACCTCGCGAGTTATTATAAATATTTTAACTTTTTAAAATACTTAATTTATATTAAAATCGAGAAAAGATATACGCGCTTTTTATATAAAAATTAATTTATATATTCGAAGTAATTATCGTAATAATAATAACGTTTTATTAAATCTTTTAAGTAATTATTATATATATATATTTTTAAAAAATATTAAAATATATAAAATCGAGAAGTTATAATTTATATAACGAATAATTAAATATATAAAATATAATAAACGTTTAAAGCTTTATATTCGATTTTTAATATAAAAGTCGAAATACTTTATAAATTTTATATTAAGTTTATTTATTATTTATTTATTATTTAATATAATAAAACTATTAATATTAATAACTTAAATAATTATAACTTATTTTCGATTTTTTATTAAACTTATTAAAGTCGTTTATATCGTTTTATATTTATTATTATTATATTAATTTAAATAATTATTTTAAGTATAAACTTTATCTCGTTAAAATTAAATATATTTTTTAAAAATTTTATGTTTTATAATTATTTTACGTATTAATTTAAATTATTTTCAATATATATTTAAATTTTCGTATAAAGCTTTTTAATAATCGATTTATTTATTTAAATGCGTTTATAATAATTTTTATCGTCATACGAAATTAAAAATTTAGGTTTTTTCGACTTGCCTCGCGTTATATTCGCGTAATAAAAAATATTATCATAATAACATAACTTAAATGAAAAAGAAATAATTAATTATTTTTTCGTAAAACGTAAATTTTCGAGTATTTAGTTTTATAATTAATTATATAAATATATTGTTATTTTATTTTTATAATATTATATAAGAAATATTATAAAGTATTATTAATTTATAATAATTTATTCTCGAATAATATTATTTATATTCAGGGTTGTGAAAAAAACTAGTAGTATTTAGTCAAAATTAAGTTATTAATTAACTTACTAGTTTAAGTTAAGTCACTAACTAACTTAAGTTTTTTATAAGTTAGTTAGTTAATAACTAAAAAAAACTAGTAACTTGCCAAGCTTTTTAAAATTTTAGTTAAAATAATTTAAGCCCTTTTTAAAAAGTTATTTTAATTATTATATAAACTTTATAATTTCAAGTTAATTATTAAATAAGTTATTTAATTATTTAATATTTTAAATAAAAATAAATTTATTTCTTTAATATCTGTTTAATTATTTATTATAAATTTATATCTTTCATTATATAAATTATATTAAACTTTATCTTTATATAATATAATAAAAAACTTAAATTTTAACTTATAATTAAAAAGTTATTTTAATTAAATAACTCAATTATTTTCTTTTCCTTAAAAATAAAGGTTTTTTATAATAAAAATTTATAAGTTAAATAACTCGTTAAATAAATAACTTATAATTATAAAGTTTAAAAGATAAATTACATAACATATAATTTATATAATTTATATAAACCTTAATTTTTAAAAATTAATTAATTTATATATTAATATTTTAAATATTTATAAATAAAATAATTATTAATATTACTGTTATGATGTTAGTGTTTAGTGTCCTACACTAAAATACAAGCGGCATATTTAATTAACTATTTTGGATTAAGGTCCCCCTTACTAGTTTTGGGGTCCCCCCCCACCTTTTTTGGAGTGCACGTTTGTGCGTGGCGGTTAAGGCCACTTTCGGGCTATGAAGACTATTCGGGAGGTGTAGTTATTAATTACGCGGGGACGGATTCCAGCCCTATTTACGGCACGAACGTTATTTACGCGGTTTGTGTTTTATTCGTATTTTATTAAGGTTATTTAGTTTTCTTATAAGGATTACTTACTTTTAAACTTAATAAGTTATTCTAGTTTTTGTTAGTCCGGCCTTACTTTCTTATTAGTTATACTTTATATATAATGTTTATATAATAAATCTTTATAAAGTTTTTTCGTTTATTTAATTCTACTTATTTAATCGTATAATTTATAATTAATTTTCGTTTATATTAATACTTATTATATTTTCGGATATAATTAGTTTTAAAACTTACCGCTTTTACGTATATATATATTTATTAATTACCTTTTTTCTTATATATAATTTTGTTATTACTATTCTTATTTTTATTTATATTAATAAGTAATATATCTCATTTTATATTTGCATTTTGTTTATTTATAAGTTTTACGTTAGTTCTTTCTATATTTATGTTATTTACGTCGTCACCGTTTCTTTTTTTTCCTTAAAATTACGAATTTCGATAATTATTATTAGTGTTATTAAGTTCTTTTTCGTATATATCGAATTATTATTAACTTTTCGTGTTTTATTTATATTATTATTTTTATTCGGCTTAATTAGGTATATATAAAGGCTTTCGATTAAAATATAAGCGTTTTAAGTATCGTTATTATTCACGGCCTCGAGCGTCATACGGCTTAATTTAATATACGGGTTATTAACGTTAATATTACCGGCGTTATTAAGTTTAAAACTATATATCTCGTTAAGGATAAGAGTAATATGTCATATTAAGATCGCCCCTTTATTACCTTTTTAAGAAACTATTCGTATTATTTTATTAACGTGAGTTAAATTAATTTTAATTTTAATTTACGGTTTTTAAGTAATAACTTTTTAATAAAAAGTTTATATTTTTAATAGTTTATTTAGATGTATTATCATTATTTTTTTAATAGCGTCGTATTTACCCGCTATCGCGACCGGCAACCTCGACTCGCCTCGTTAAGCTAAGGCGTTCTTGTTTTATACCTTAATTTTTAACTATTTTTATTATTATTAACGCGATTAAGGTTTAAAGGCGGTAATGCTTTACAAATTCGGTTAAAGCTAACGGCGTCATTCCCGACTTAATAATGTTAAGCGAAATTTCGCTTAGTATATATAATTATTAATTTAACGTTAAAAAAATAAAAAATAAAAAAAATAAAAAAGTTAATAATGCTTTTATTAATTATAATATATATATTAAAGATAACGACATAAGATTTTTATTATTTAAAATTAATTTTTTACGAGTATTTATCGTGGTAATAACGAGGTTTTTTTCAAGGTTTAAATGTTTTAATAAAACATTATATATCGAGGTTTTATAATATACGTATTTTGGCTTAATAAAGCATTACGTCGCGGATTTATCTTGTTTTTAACATGTTTAAGGTTAGTAATTAGCGTGTTATAAAGGTGATTAATATTAAGTTTTTAAGTATAAGGTTTAATCGAGTCGGGAATACGTCGTTTAAGATTAGTTTATTTACAGTTACGGCGGGGTTTTTTCTTTTTTTAAAAAATAATACTTAACCTTTTTATTTTCGTTTTATAAATAAAAAGTAATAACTTAATATTATTTTAAATCGATATTATTATTTTTACGTTAAGTTTTAATTATAGTTTTTCCTTTTTTTTATTTAACTACTAATTAATCAAGTTATAAAGGCTTATAATAACGAAATAAATAAATTTTATTAAATTAAGAAAAAGAGTATTATAAAGTATAATCTTTACGTTATAATATTAATTTACGTATTTTTTTATTACTAAAAAGTTTATTTATAAAAAGGTAAATAATATTATAATTAAAATAAAAAGAATAAATATAAATAAAAAGCCTAAACCCTCGAAACGAAAAGCGGATAAAGAGATTTCGAATAATAAAAATAAAAGGCTTAAACGTAAATATATAGTTATTTTTACTTTTCAGTTTAAAATACGGTTTTTATTTAGAATTTCGAAAATTATTAATAATTTAATTAATAATAATTTTAATATTACTTTTTTCGTTTTAAAAATTAAAAATTAATTTATTTTCGTTTATTAGATTTAAAAGAATATTATATTTATAAATAAAATTAAAACTAAAAAAATAACCGCTTTTTTATAGCATTTTTTAATAAAAATAATAATTAATTTTTAAAGGTTTTAAATTTTAAATTTATTTTATATAATAAAAACCTTAATTCTTTATACCTCGAAGTTATTATTAGTTTTTATTTCTTTAATAAATTAATTAAAGACCTTCGTTATGTTAATAAGGGTTACTAGCTTGTCGCGTATAATAAATAATAAAGATTTAATTTTCACGAATATATAGTTCTTTTTTAACTACCGCTTATTTATATTTAAATAGTCTTAAAAGTCTTAATTAAATAAGTATATATAAGGTTTTTGCTAGATAACATAAAACTTTTTATAAAAGTATTTATTTATAAAATTAATAAATGCCGGTGTCGTTAAGGGGTATATTATTAACAACAATATATTTTTTAAATATATTTATTTAAGTGGCGTTTTATACCTTATTTATGTAATAATAAAGTTTTAACAATTTTACTTATATCGTTTTAAAAAAACAAGTGTCGTTATATACGTAAAATGATTTAAAGCGTTTTAAATAAATATTAGTATTATATTTTTTATAAAACCGCGAGTAGGTTTTTATCGATTCGCTAAAACGTATCTTTTTAAATGTTATATATAACTCCCTCTTTATAAGGAAAGAAACCTCTCGAAAAACAAAAATAAAAAGGGGACTTAAAATAAGGGAGAAAGTTATATAAATTATTATAAAATAAACGTTTATATAAAGCTAAAAACCCTTAAACGAACATTTAATAAATAAAAAGAACTTTTTATTACGAGCTAAAACGCTTTTAAGGGGAGAGGTAATTACTTACGAAAGTGTTAAAAAGATTTATAACGTTTATTTTATGTTAAGAGGTGTAAAGGGGGGCCCCCTCGAGGCACGAGGGTGGGGTACTCTCGAAACCCCTTAAAACGCCTAGTAAGCTTACGAATCTTTATAACTCGTATATAATTACCCCTCGCCGACGGGCAAAATAATTACGAAAAATAAAATAATACCGAAAAATAAAAAAAGTACTTATTTAGTTATTTATAAAGGTTATTTTCTAGTTAATCCCGGATTTTTTTTAGTAAGTTTTATATATTATTAAGCTTTAAAGTAATATATTTTAAAACGAAGTTAATTCATTTTTAGTTAATATATAACATTATAAACGAGAAATGTAAAATGAAGTCTCGCGAGGTAAATTCTTCGAAGCGGGCGAAAAATTCGTTTTAAGACTTAAAACTCTATTTATATTTCTTTTTAGTATTTATATGGTTATGCTATGTCGCTAACGATGTATTTCGAACCTTTTTTATAAAGGTATTTCCACGTTACGACTTTATTTTTAATAAAGCCGATATTAAAATAAAACCTATGAATGTCGAACGTATAAACGTTACGAAATTATCGCTTTTTAGCTTATTTTTTAATACGTAATAATAAGAGGTCCCGTCTTTATAAAGCTCGCGAACGGCATAGAAATGTTAAAACTAAAAATTTTTAAAGCCTTTTATTAAGTCGTCCAGTGTAAATATGTATTTTAAGTACGTTAAAAACATAAATTTTATGTTAAGCTTAAAACGGCTTAATATAAATAAGTTTTAAAATTATAAGTTTAAGGTCTTAAGCTTTAATTGCGACGCGAATAGAGTTAAAAGGGGGGAACTTGCGAAGAAGTTTAATAACTTGCTACTTAGTCGCAATGTGAGTAAAGTCGTTACGGGAGTAATTAGTAGTTAATAGTCGTGTGGCTAATTTAAGGCTTTTAGTTTAAGTAATGTTTCTTGGTTATTTAAAACTATAAAGTTTTTTAGAGAGTTTATAGTGTTAACAGGCGATTAAGGGCTTAAATCTCCTTACTTATTAAATTACTCGCTTTTAATGTTAAATAATTAAGTAAAAGGAATCCGCATAGTAATGATATATAATTAGTTAATAATGCGTTTAGTGGTTATATACGTTGTTCACGTGGATAAAGGTTGCTACTTAATTGATTTTAAAGAGGTGTGTATATAAAGTTTAAATGTATTTTAGTTGTTTATTTGTTAGAGTTTTGCTAGTGGTAAGAGGTTAGCCTTATATGATTATGGTTCGTAACACCATAGTAAAATTTGATGTTACTTTTTAAATTTATAACGTAATATAGATTTATTAATTAAAAATAAAATTATAAGTTAATTATAAGTTAATTAATTATATTATAAATAATATTTAAAAATTAAAAATATTTTTTAAAAATCTTGGCAAGTTACTAGTTTTTTTCAAGTTATTAACTTGACTTATATAAGTTAGTTTAAGTTAAGTTAATAATTAACTAAGACTAGGGTTGTGATTTAGTAACTAATTAATAACTAATTAGTATTTTTTTTTAGTTTTAGTTAATTAAAGCCTTGACTAATACTAAGTTAGTTAATCAAGGCCCTAACTAAAATTAACTAAGCTTAGTTAGTTAATAACTAAGAAAAAACTAAATATTAAAATATTTTTAAAATTTTATTTATAATTAATTAATATTTTATTTAATATAATTTCTTTTTTATTTATATTATAATAATAAGTTATATTAAACTACTCTTTATATTATAAATATATAAT